>WOGR01000804.1:0-22765 GCA_015342045.1 Leptinotarsa lineolata
CGTTATGAAGAAAATACGGTTAAAATAAAACCTACGAGGGTAATACAACATGACAAAAACAGAAAATATTCAGTCAAATGTAGAATATATTTTCCAATAAACACCTGTCGCCACCTTACGAACGACAACCGTCAGTTAGTCGAAACTCGTGCGGGTTAAGAATAAGGAAGGTTTAACCTGCGTATTGTCCGATTCCTCCGTGTCGGACGATACGCAGTGAAAAACAATCGTTCTTCAGTTGGGATCGAACCAACGTTCACTTAGTGGTTGATTGAATGAGTAGAAGCAACCATTCACTCTAACCAGCCGGCTACCGATAGATACGATCTTGGTAGTTTTCTGCATTTTGTTAATATCGCCACTGAAAACTATACAGAATCAATTAGCTGTGTCGACCGATTCAATTTTGTTATTTAACGATTCGCTAATAATGCGCTGAGAAGGACGTTGTTGAAATACATTGTCGCTTATGAGCTACCGCACTCAATGCAGAAAAGCGTCGCATATGCTCGCATTCGCTCGTCTATGTTGGCTCATAAGAGACAATGTATTTGTACGTCATTCTCAACGCCATACTTTGAGGATCGTTCAATTGTACTTCTGTGCATCGGGTTTTAACGAATGGACCCTCGGACCCCGCCAGAACGCGGGATATTAGCGTAATCAGAATCAGTAGTTCTTCATATCAGAATCAGTAGTCCTTCATGAACTCACTGATAGCCGTAGCACCGAATTGAAGTAAACACAAGTAAATTCACTCTCCACCATATTTGGGTTGAGATCTCCATCTCTTATTTTACGCTCAATCGATGTATCTAAGGTGTGAGAGCAAGTGAGCCAAGAATAGCTTTAGTCTGCACCCTCCTACTGCACGACACGCCGCCACAGCCTGGCAAAAAATGAAATCTTGACACGATACATCAAAGACGCCGACCAGGAGTGAACTTACTTGTTGTTTACTTCTATACGGTGGCCATAGTTACCGGCTGAACGCCTTGGGTCGCGAGCGGCGTGTGTTCTTCCTGTCATTTTCAAAGAATTTGCACTTAGTTTTGCTTCAATATCGCCAAGAGTACGGAGACAATTGAGATGATACAATCCTGAAAGTTAAAAACAATTTTCACAGTGGAAACGCCAAGTCATCTCAAGCTGATGCTAATTATTATTTTCGATTGTATAGATGTCATACATTAAAAATTTGCTCTAAGAGGTCAGACGATCAACAAAGAATATTACGCTGAAGTTCTTAAAGATTGGCATAATGCCGTGAGAAGGAAACAACCGCGTTTCTGGTCAAGCGATAACTAGCGTCTTCACCTTGATAACGACCAGCGCATTCATCGAACCTTGTGTAGCAATTTTTGGCCAAACACAAGATTGTTCAGCTTCGCTAGCCTCCGTACAGTCTCAACGTAGCTTCCTGCGACTTTTGGATCTTTCCAAAATTGGAAATGCCGCTCAAAAGAAAGCGGTTCGACGACATCGAGATGATTCAAAGTAATGCGACGCGCGGGGCGATTCCAAAATCTGTGTTCATGGACTGCTTTGAAATGTGGAAGCATCGCTAGGGGCGTGTGGTTCAATCGAATGGGTACTACTTCGAAGTATCTTGTTCGATTGATGACCTATTTATTTTGTAGAAATTCATATTGAATATTGGATATAAAACTTATTTCTACTAAGTTTTTTATTTGTAACTCAAGTAACTCTGCATTATGTAGGATGTATCTCAATTCGTCCTGTACCAATTTTATGTGTAATTTAATGTTATCTCGTGCCCTATACTAGCGGCTAATTTCTACTTTCAACTACATATTTTCAATTCTCCGTTGGATTCCGGCTGTCGTTTGATTCTGGATGCAGACTTTGAATTTTATTTAGTTTGGTATGATCTGTAGTTTAGCACATTCTTTGTTTCACATCAGATTCCGTGACACTCTCTTGCACTTTATTTGTAATCTGTGCTAATCATCAGTGTTGCTCGACTAAGGGATCTAACTTGTTTGATTGATGACTGATTTATTTTGCAGAAATTCATATTGAATATACGATAAAAAATAACTTTTATCTTATTTCTACGACCGGTTTCGGTTTGTTAAATCATTCTCAAGTAACTCAAGTCCTCAAGTCATTTGAGAAAAAGAATGACGAAGAATAGCACAAATGCTGAGATATAAAGACAGGTCGGACAACTTTTTGGACATACCTCGTATACTAACTGCTTTCGAAAGTTTTAACTCTTGAGGAGTCTTGCAGAATTTCGACACTTTGTGGACTATTATGATACGTTGGTACACCACAGAGTTTTTAATGAGTTATTCGCAGCTCGTCAGGGTGAATTCTCCAGGAAAATTTGAAAAAATTTTATCAGGGGGGAAAATGAATAACCCTACTATTCAATAAAAATTATCATTTTTTTAATGTGCTGCAACAAATTATATAGTTACCACAAGGGAACACATTACTTATAATATCCTGGAACGATAAAGTTTTCAAATTGTATGCAATGATACACCAATAGCTGCCAAAATTCATAGTTATTCATGACATATGAATTATCATAGTTCTGGTATGAATATTCGTCATATACATGAGGCAATTTTATCACAGTACCAATAAATGAATAAAAATTATCAAAGCTTTGGAATTTTTTTGCACAATATTCAACATTTAGTTGCAACGGAAAAATACGTTAACATTATGTTATTGGCAAAATTAAAATTTCATAACTGTAAAACCTTCATTGACATTATCCAAAACTGATTGAAACTAAGGCACTGTTACGATATTGTATACTGTATTACAAATTTTTATTATACCATGAAAACTTCAAAAAATATTAAATATCGATTGGGTGGCAATATTTTTTGAAACGAAGTTTCAAATTCACCTAAGTTTGGATTCTACAATTAAATTCTGAATCACACATAAACTATTTTGTTGTCATATGAACTTAATCATGCTGAACCTTATCGCACACTTATGATGTTCGTAATATATTGTTGATCAGCAAGAATTCTCCAGTTACCTCCTGAAGTATCAGCTTAAAACGACATAATTTCCGGTCTTATCTTGTAGTATCATGGGTTGCAGACGAGATTTCGGATAATCTGCGATTTGAAAACTTCACTATTGTGCGTCATTAGTTGCAAATGATCGCATTTGATATACTTCTGAAAAGTAAGAAATACTATCTAAGTGATGAAAATTTGTATTCATTTAAAGGTATACACGAACACTGTTGGAAAATTCTTAAGACATTCTGTGCAAAAACTTATCATATAGTTGAATTTAAATCGTAAAAGGTTAGTTCTTTTTGAAAAAACGATCTCGGCAAATTGATTCCACGGGGTTACCAAAATTTTGAAAGGATCCTTGAAGGGATTAGCCATTGTATTTCGACGCATACTTGTCCATTCTCTACATTCAGATAGGCTAAGACTCTGGAACACTTTTCATGAAATTATTCATAGAAGAGGCACACATTTTCAACTTCCCTTCCAAAAGGTCTTTTCTAATCTCTGATATGCTACATATACGTGCAAAGCAACTCAAAGGTGTTACTCTAACAAATCCTTAGTTGCCATAGAGAGAAGCTCACTCGTGAAGATTCAGAGAAACTATCACTCTCTCCCTATCCACTTATTTATAAACAACTATTCATTTCTTCGGATGGTAGAAGTTATCTACACATATTGCATTAAATAGGTTGAAAATCACGTACCACGGTAAAACCCATTCTATAGATTCAGCAGAAATATGTTTCATTTGCAATGTGAATGAAAATGGGTCAGTTTTTCACCTACTTCTGGAATGTCCTACGTACAATAGAATGAGGAACTAATTTTTTCCCCAATTTGAATTCTTTCAATGACCAAGTGACGTTATTACACTCGGGAAACATTTCTGCTTTATCTGCTCTTGCTCATGCAATTATTAATATTCTGAAACTGAGATCATTTGCTTTGAATGAATGAAGTGTTGAATAATTTGTGCCTCATCAGTATTTTGTTCCTTTTCTGTTCATTAATTAGCTTCAAATTGAGAAATTGTGAAAATGTTTTAACTGTGTATATCGAACCTTTGGTAATGAGATGTAATATTCTCCATATACAATGAAATTTATCTATCTATTTATATATCTATCTATCTATCATTTACGTGAACAATATTTCAATTGATCTAATAATTCAATTTTCATTAAAAGTTATTCAAAAGCAAAATAGTTATTTTTTTATTGAGTGCGTAAAATGAAAACACGAATTTTATACACGAATTACAAACAACATTTTTTGTTCAACTATGAATGTGGATTTACATCGTGTAAAATATATTAAAAATACTTCCAATACATCTTGACGTTTTTTTGGTCCGATAAGTTATCACTTTTAAACGATTGTTGAAATATTATTCAATGTTTTCAGTAAAATCGTATTCAAAAACTTTTTCTGCCTAAGAAAATAAGTTCAAAATAACTAAATAATACTTCTCTTTCCCATACATTTTATCCTTAATGTTATCAATACTTCCAATACAATTTCACAGCATCCAGTGGTCTTCCTGTGTCGTTACTATAGAAACGGTTTATTGGCACGACATGTGTTTGACTGTTTGTGTTTGCTCGTTGTTGCTTCAATTTCAAATTATCTTCAAGAATATGGATGTTGATTATAATAGTGGTATCGATACCCCTTTAGATATATCTGAGTAAGCAAATACAATAGTATCTAATATGTTACCGGCCAAATTTTAGTTAGTATATGAGAAAACATTGACCAATTTCATGAATGGTGCGACAAGAAACATGTAAAAGTTTCTAAAAATGTGCTTATATGCTATTTTGAGGAAAAATCAAAAATTATAAAACCTCCTACGTTATGGAGTGTCTATTCAATGTTGAAAAGTATTGGAAAATATTGATATAAGGAAGTTATTTCAAAATTGGTCCCGCTCAATAAGAACAAAAGCGTCGTATACCGAGGAAAGAAATCTCTAAAGTCTTATCAAGGGATGATATTATCAATAAATTCATTCAAGATGCTGATTTACTTCATAAGGTACAGATATAATCATAATTTTGTAATATTAGTAGTAATTTCAATATGTTTTATTTGTAGGTTGTCCTAATTTTGGGTATCATCGCCGTGAAGAGTTATTACTACTTTATTGATGCCATTGAATATGCTGCATCTATATTGCACAAGAATGGTTACTGTTTCAAATTCTGATTATATTGAGATATACCGCAAGTATAGAGCAGTTCGGCCGCCTCATACAAAAAGTAACAGATTACACAGGTCTGCAAAAAAACTTTTTAAAAAAATTTGTTGTGATTTCGTTAACCGATCTTTATGTAGTTTTTGTGATGATTTCAAAAATGACATTTGTTTTTATCTATCACGTAAGGTTTGCCTACAAAATAAGGATGAAATAATTGAAACAGTACAGTACAGGAATTGTGGATTTATTTTTATTATTTCAACATGAAAAAAGGAAAAAAACAATGCTACATAGCTAAACTAAGCATAATAGTGATACACAAGTGTTTGCAAAGTAATTATAAGTAAAACTTTTTTTTTTCGTCAAAGCTTCTTTTGGTACTTTTTCGGCCGTGTTTTTGTGTGAATTTTCCCTTTTTAACATCCAACAGTACTCTGCCATCATGTTAACATTCCACCGACCTTGGTATCTGCGTTCCATTTTTTTTATCTCTTGATGGAACCATTCTCCTTGTTCCTCACTTACATCCCTTAGATTTTCGGGAAAGTAGTCCAGATATGAGTGAAGGAAATGTTGCAGCCCAACAAATGAATTCCTGGCATTTATTTCATTCATTTCCATTTTAGTGACAAAGCTTTCATCTTTCAAAAGTTTTCTTATGTCAGGCCCAAGGAAGACTCCTTTTAGTTTACCATCGGATTGACCAGGAAACTCTTCAGAAAGATACTTGAAACAATCTCCTTCTTTTCCTAATGCTTTCACATAGTGTTTCATTAGCCCCAATTTGATATGGAGTGGTGGGAGTAAGATTTTTTTAGGATCCACTAAACTTTGTTATTCAACATTTTCAACTCCGGGAAAAGATCCTTTCTTATTGGCCACACCTGCTTGATATAGTGTTGTTTTCTGTTGTCACGGCTATCCCATTCACTTAGTGTAACCACTTTGTTGACCTAGTAACATTGAAATAACTTTCAAGTCTCCACAAATGGTCCACTTATGATCAGAGTAGCTGAGCTTATTAAGAACACATTCAAGATTTTCGAAGCATTCTTTCGAATGGATTGAGTGTCCAACAGGCACAGAAGCATATTGGTTCCCATTGTGAAGAAGTACAGCTTTCAAACTTCTTTTTGATGAAGCGATGAAAAGTCTCTATTTCTCTGGTTCATACGTTA
Source organism: Leptinotarsa lineolata (assembly GCA_015342045.1). Classification (NCBI taxonomy): domain Eukaryota; kingdom Metazoa; phylum Arthropoda; class Insecta; order Coleoptera; family Chrysomelidae; genus Leptinotarsa; species Leptinotarsa lineolata. The sequence goes on from WOGR01000804.1 coordinate 6,399, forward strand.
TGTTAACATTTCCATGACGCCGTGTACATTGTTGCAGAAAACTAGGTCACCCTCTTGTGCAAAGAAGGGACAAATTCCCTTTCTCTAAATCGGTACCATGAATATGGAACCCCGGAGGCTAACATATGCCATTCTTTGTCTAGACCCTAAAACTTCTGCTGAGTCCTTCGGGAGGCCCAGATCTCGTACTAAATCGTTCAAGTCTGACTGAGAGAAAAGTTCAGGGTCATTGGTACCTGAATCGTAGCTATCATCCATGTCGCTTTTGCTACTATGTGTTTTTGCGCCTAAATCGTCTAAAATATTGTCCAAGGTATCCGGAGGTGAAGGAACAGGTAAGTTAGGTCCATGAGGAACAGGGCGAACAGCTGAACGTATGCTGGTGGGGTATGAAATCCTTTCTGTTTTTCAAATTGAAACCTTGCACTGAACAAGAACAAAAATAACAGTCATCACTGTGATTTTCAGGCTTTCTCTAAACCATGGGGAGGGGGCCCACAGACTAACACATACATGCCTTATTCCAGTTCCTACTGGAACAGTAGGAACTGGAACAAGTTTAGTCATTTTGTTATTGAGATAAATAGATTAAAACCGAATTTTATCTTAGATATACACTCACATTGTGTAGTAACTTGTTCGTCATAAAAGCTCCATAATTCATACTCAATTTATCGCTAATATAGGCTATATATTATAGAAACATCGAACCCATACCGAACCTAAAAACCCATTCAATAAGAAAATTTCAGGTGAAATTTGTGACTCATCTATGGGTGATAGAATTTTTCTTTACTATTTTTTTCCGTAATCTGCACATAAAATACAGTTAAATTCACTAGTTAAATATCCTATATTTTTTTCATCGCAGACCTGTGTTATTTTTGAAATATTCGAGAGGAAAATGTATTAATAACCAACCATGTGGGAATGAATAAAATAGGAGAAATTCCCAGCTTGACTGCAAAATGGCTTATGAAAGACATGTATGAGAGCTACACAGGTCACTGTTTCAGGAAAAGCTTTGTAACTCTTCTGGCCAATGCAGGGAGCAACATTACATCCATAAAACTTCACGGTGGCTGGAAATCTGCCTCCGAAGCAGGAGCATATATCGAAGATAGTTTGAAAAAAAGAGATTTCTAACGAAATATTGAATTATTCATCTTCTTCCAAACAAATTGAAATATCTGATAAAATTGTGGAATCAATTATTCAAGAAATATCTAACGTTTCTAATCAGCAGCAACATGGAACATCTTCGGCAATTTATGTTGGGAGTAATTGTTCAAACTTCACTATCAATTATTATTCCAATAAATGAAATCGTTTTATAATGAATGATAAATTAGTAATTGACTCTGTTAAAAACAAATTCTTCAACAAGTAATATTTCATGTTTATTTTGTAAATTATTTTGGCAGTGAAAAAAGTAAACATTTACGCATCAATAGACATGCAAAGATGTCAAGTTTTCCGACAGTCGTACTGTAAATGAATTTATTTCATGAAATGAACATCTTTTTTCTTAATTATGTTGGTAAATCTTATTTAGATTTCGATTCCGAGAAATAACTAATAAAGAAACCATTGAGATTCTGAGGAAATGGTAATTGAACATACGTTCCGATCATGTAGGCTATGGTTCCGATAGTATCAACATAAAAAATGATAAGGACAGTTCTACCCCATGGACGAAATTCGAAATTCTTTCAACGATACTCAACGAAAAATCTGGGCGAGTTTCCTAAAATCTTGTCATTCCTCTGGCTAAAACCTCAAACCCTTCCACTTTTGAAAACTTAAGAGAGATTTGTATATTAGCAGAATCAGCCAATATGGATTCAGTGATAATTCCTCAGATTGGTTCATACGTTATATCAATTTAAGATTTCACTTCAAATTTCAGAATTACATCTTCAGAAGTTCCATGGGGCGGCATACCTGGTTCACTATTATTTTCAGTATTTGCTCTCGATCTACATAATGTAGTCTTCGGCCAATCATTTATATACAGATGTGCAAGTTTATCGAGTATGTGATTCTCCATTGGAATCTACTCAGATCTCAGAAATGTATCATACAGGTGTAATGACAATGGCCTCAGAATTAATACTAACAAATCCATTGCGGTATTCATTGGTTTGAGAAAAATTAGAGAGTCTATACATACATATGTTCTTATAATTTCTCAATAAATTGCAAAAGTATATCCTTTGAAACACGTGACATACATTATTAAAATTGCATTCTTCAAGCAGAAATGTCTGTACCATCATAAATATCGACTGAGTAAAACTATTTAATTAAAACACAAAAAATCTTCATTGGAACTGACAAAATACTAATCACGGGAAGATGAAAACGTGTTCTTCAACCAAAATTCTGGTCTCGGTTTATAAATAAACGGGATTTTTACAAGTGGAATTTCATGTCTTAATTCTTTAATTCGTCACTTTTTATAGCGGTTTCTATTCACAGTGCATTCTAGTTAAAATACGCCTTCCTGAATTAGTCATTCTCTATTGAAACTAAAAAATAGCTATTGTAATATCTACTCAAATGTGTTCACTACTGAACATATAATGATATGCATTCATAGCAAAATGTGACTCGACGCGCGTTCCACCAACTACATTGGATTGGTATAAAGGGCGTCGAGAAGAGTATTAAAGTTCTGGTGATTGGAAAACGTGCTTGTTATAGTGTTTCCTTTTCTGTGAAAGAAATGAGGTATAGTTACTGTATGTTATAGATAAGATAATTTGCTGTATATACTGAATTTCAAACTGTCTCTGTCAAGAAAAAATCTGTTGAAACCAGTTTTTTGTCAGCCAGCTGTCGTACCCCTGTGAACGGCAACCCTCAGTAGTCGAAACTTGTGCGAGCTAAGAATAAACGAGGTCTTACCTTCCAACGTGCGGTTATGACAAATTAACTTTTTTGCGTTGTTTCCTAGCAAATTTGAGTGTGGTGATCGTAAAAAAATGAGTTGAAATATTTTAGATGAATGTTCAAGCAGAAGACACTCACTAATTGTTATGCTTGCCTCCATGCAAAGAGAGTTAACCTGTATCACATGGATTGTGATTTTAATGTCAAGTCGTGATATTTTCAATATCGATATTATTGAATAAAATATTAGAATGAAACCAAAGTTTCTTTAACAACGCCATTTACTCAAATCTCAAAATATGTGCATGTGAATTGACTTAGTTCAATTAAAAAATTGAAAATACTTTACGAAATGAATACATCTAGATCCATCTAGAATCTCGAGATAGCAGGAGCACGTTGAAAGGTAGTACCTCGTTAATCCTTAGCTCGCACAAGTTTCTACTTCTGAGAGTTATCGTTCGTAGAGGGGCGACAGCTGTTTAACGAAAAAATATATTTTTCCAACAGATCTAACCAATAATTAAGATATTTATGGCCAAGCAAAACAAAAACTTCAACTGTTATCAGTTTTATATGAGCATAACTTCAAAACAATAGAAATTGTAATATATACTCCAAATCATTAAAATGATCAAGCCATTCCCGTTTAAAATAGCAAATTTGTACAATGAAATTAAAACAAGTGTTTTCTTTGAAGAAATTATTAGTGTTTAAATTTTGCAAATGTGGGAATATCATAAACAGTATAGAATTTAATCGTTTTCTGGTTTTAAATCAAGTAACATAATGTTTACTCGCCATTTTATCATGCATCGTTAGTATTACTTGACCAAAACTCAAGAATACGATAATTCAATGTAAATCAGATTGTTATTTTGATAAAATAATATGTATGTATTTCATGTAGGGTCTCCTACACGAACGAATGCATCTCGGAACTTCGTCAGAGTTATGACAATGAAAGAGAATAACAAGATGTGAATTAGAAATTTAATAAAAGTACATTTTTTTAAGAAAAAACACAAGCACTACAGGAGAAACCATAAGGCGCTCTAAGAGCGGTGCTTGTGCGGAAATAGTGATTCACATTGGATTTGATTCGCTGGAGAATAAATCTACTGGGCAAAACGTTCTCAGGAAGTTTATTCCACATGAACGCAGTTTTCCAAATGAAAGAATTTTTAAACAGCGAAGTTCAAGGTGTACTGAGTTGAACTTCAAAACGATGAGCAGCCACAGTCCGTCGCGTATTTCTGATATACACCGCTCTTGGTGGAATCAAATGTGCCAAGTCCCTTGAACACTTCCCGTGGAAGTATCTATAGAAGAGAGACATATCTCCAAACTTTCTTCGATGTTCCAGACTATCAAGGTTGCATACACTCCAGAACACAGAATTACAAAACTGTCCAAAAAATTTGTAATAAGGTTTTGAGAAAAGAACTGCAAGATATAGCTAATTGTTTTATTTTGAAGATGCAGACAGATTTTCGTACCCAAAACAGTAAACACTTGAACACGATAAATTATTTTTGATACAGATTTTAAATGTAAGTAAACACAGTAACTTATCAGCGTTCTTACTTACAATTTTTCATTTTTTGCAGATTGTGGAAGGTGAAAATTCTCCAAGAAGATGATTAAAAACTATTTTTGAAAATCTGTCATCATTTGGGTGAAGGAACAACTATAGTAGAAAATGTTTATTATGGGACACAGTTATTTATATGATATATTTGCGAATGGCTGATTCTCAATAGCAGCAAATTATTCAATCATTCGCAATTAAAAGTACTGTTGAGATTCTGAAGAATTTACAGTCGTACAATTTTCAAATCTTTCACATATTGATCTATTACCTGAAGATCCAATTAGTACCACGAAGAAAACACTGCACTTCGATACCAGTCACTTTAATTTGGAGGATTTTACCTCCAAATCAACACTGTAACCGAACCACATTTAATAAGTACATACAAGTGCTTACATTAAAATTTTATGAACAATACCAACTCCTCATCGAATATCACGGAATATCATTGGGCCTATAAAAATACATATGCCCTCGAGGAGAGAGGTTTTCATCAAAACTTTTCTAAGAACGTATGAGAGATAGATTCTTCGCCAGGATTGTTGAACAATATCTGAGAGTTAGACTGAACTTTCAGTTCATGCATGATGGAATTTATCTTTTCAAACAGGTTCATTTCCAGATGCTATTAAAATTTGAAAAGTCATACCGATTCACAAGAAAAATGATTTTAAATTATTAGAAAATTAGTAACCGATAACAATTTCATCTGTATTTTCAAAGTTATTTGAATATGCCTTTCTCGACCGTCTTTGGAGTTTATTGAAAAGCATAAGATTTATCAGATAAACAACATGGATTTCAGGGCGGAACATCAACCGCAATATTATCTTTTTTCAACCAAATAATCGAACATGTTGCTGCTGATGAATGTCCAGCAGCAATCTTCTGCGATTTAAGCCGAGCGTATGACTGTGTAAACCACTGAAAACTATTAGAATTGTTAGAACTATATGGTTTGAAAGGTCTCCCACTAAAATGGGTTGAATCATTTCTGGTGGACAGGAAACAATATGTATCTATACGAATAAACTCTAATAATAAAAAATATAATAGAAAATCTGAATGTTTGGATGTTGATATGGGTGTCCCACAAGGTTCCGTCTTGGGACCCATGTTGTTTATTTTGTACATCAATCAGATTGATTGAATTTTAAAAAATTGTCATCACTCTGCCTATGCAGATGATTTATCATTGCTATTATCTACACCTGACACTAATTTACTAAATGCTAATTGTAGTGATGTGATGAATAATATATCGAATTTTTTCAATGAATGTTCTTTATTTTTCAATACGGAAAAACAGAGGTAGTAAGTGTCCACAATCGTCAGAAGCCAATACAAAGTCTAAATAAAAATTTTATAGTCATCTAAGGACAACTTGGTATCATAAGCAACAATCTAAGGATCTAAGCTATCTGTATGAACTCAGATGAATCTACTTACTAATTCTGAGAAATAATTTAGAGCAATTATAAGAAATTGAAGAGCAATCATTTAAATCAATATACAAAAAGCAATGAGTGTAAAATGGAAAACACATACAAAAGCAAAAAAACCATTATTCCCAAATATTAGAACTTCAGTACTCTTGTCAACGCGCGTTTCACCAACCAAGTAGGCGTCTTCAGGATATGAAGTAAACTAATTTCTAACTCTAACAGATTCATATGTAATACGCTACCCACACATTCACTTTCAGACATACAGAAATTCGCGAAAAGTTTCGACATAACGATTTATATATTAGAGGAAACTTACACGAGGAAATTTTCCGCGAATTTCTGCCCGAATTTATTGATGTGTGTCTGAAAGTGAAAGTGTAGCTTCTTAGATTTAAATAGAGACCGGTGTTAAGAGTTGAGAATTATTCTACTTAATCTCTTAAAGACACCAACTTGTTTGGTGAAACGCGCTTTGAAAAGAGCGTTGCAATTCTTGTGTTTGGGAACAGTACTCGTACTACATGAAACTCATATAACCACCGATACATTAAAAATTAATACGCTATCAAGGGAGTGTGTATTAACACTTTTTTGTTTGAAAATTTTTCGTTTAAAGGTTGATCATCTGAAATATTAGAGTTTGCAAAGTCAAAACTGTGATTGTTTTCTCTTGCGTGTTCAACGAGGGCTGTTGGATTGGCAATATTCAACTTTTTAGTATCTCTTTCATGTTCAGACAACCTGTTTTTCAGGTAACGTCCAGTATGTCCTACATAACATTTTGTACAATCGTTGCAATTGATTTTATAAATGATATTTGATTGCATATTTATCGTTTTGTTTTTTGTTCTGAAAAAAAATATTTTCTTAGTGTTACCATTTGCAAACGCAATTTTGATGTGTTCATTACTAAGAACTGATCCAAGTTTTTCAGAAAGGTTATGCACATAAGGAATTTTGAAATATTTTGATTTGTTTGTTTCTAGTGCAGGTTGTCTATTTTCAATTAGAATTTTTTTCACTAATGGAGGAGGGTAATTGTAATTATTGTCAATTGGAAAATCTTGTATAATTCTGATATTTCGGTTACGAAACTCAGTATCCGAAATTGTGAGTGCTCTTGATTATAAAATCCTGATGATAAAACGGAATTGAAAAAGATAATTGTTCTAGACTACGTTGTTGGAGTTCGGACATTACTATGTCTGCACATATAGGTGACATACAGTTTCCCATTCCTAGTCCGGATATTGGCTTTTAAAAAACTCCGTCGTAGTTAAAATAGTTTGACTCAATGCAAAATTCAAATACTTTTATAAATTCATCCAGAGGCAAACTAGTAAATTCTGAGACGTTGGGCCATCTTTGAATAATAATTACACTTGTGAGATCCACAAGGATGTTCGTGAGAAGAGATTCTACGTCTAGAGATATTAAAATAAAATCTTCAGGTATTTTTTTTCTCGAATAAAAGCAGAAAAATCAATGATGATCATCCTTTTCAAAGCCAGTTTTGAAAAATCTCAATAACTCACTTTGATATTTTATATAAAGGGAAATTTATAAAACTGACAATTGATCTTAAAGGCATTCCTTCTTTGTGGATTTTAGATAGGAAAAACATTGTAGAAAACATTCCATTTTTTGTAGATAGGTCGTCAGCACATTTTGTATCAATATATTTGTTATCTATTAATTCTTTAATTATTTTATTGGACTAATTTTGTATTTTTATGGCGGGATCATTAGATGAAATCTCATATACTTTCCTGTCACTCAACATTTCAGAAGATCTCGCAACAAAAATTTTTCTATCTATCACTACTGTTACATTGCTCTTGTCAGCTTTGGTGATGATAATATCAGTGTGTTCTTTTATAAATATTCGTGTATCTCTTATATCATTAAAAAGTTTTTTGTGAGTATTATTATTCTTCAAATGTTTGTTACAATTATTTAAAAAGTAATACAAATTATGAATCAACAGAAAAAAATTTATATAGTTGGTTGAAATATTGACAATATTATTGCGTTTTTCAATTTTTCTTCGTTTGATTGCAAGGCATTGATAACACTTTTAACATCTATTAATATTTCTTTAAGGGGAAATTTTTTTTTGATAGGGCAAACTAAGCCCAAGCTAATTAAATGTTGAACGTTATCTGGTATTTCATGACTAAAATAATTAATTAACCATTTCTTGTTGATTTCGATTAGTATCACATTGTAATGTTTGCATATTTAATTTTTTTTTGTTCAAATGTGCGATTTTAGTTGTCTTGAAAATGGTATTGTATAATTTATTTTGGTCAGAATTATAAGCTTGAAATGTAAAAGGAAAAATTTCTGAAGTCTGTTCTTTTACCATAGATGACTCTTCTTCAATCTCCCTAACCTTCCAATATAAATAATATGTTTCATTTAATATTCGTCTCTGAAAATAATGCAATATATTATGGCAAGTATTTACAAAAGTTGATTTTTGAAGCAATAAAAATTGTATACATTTTGATGGATTGAGAATATGTGATGGTAAAATTTTATTTTTTTTTTGTTTGCATTGTGAAAGAAATTTGCTGTGGTTCCTTTGTTTGGCTAATTTGTTAACCAAATTACTTTACAATTTGAGATCAAAATATGCTTCTGGTTTCGTATCAACCTGATTTATATCACTATTTCTGGGTTAGTCCTAATCAGTCGTGTTGAGGTTTCGAAATATATCTGTTGTCCTTGCAGTCAACGCATATGTCACTGATTAAGTCGACCGTAGTACCAGACGTACCGTTTGGTCCTTCAGGTTCCATTCGACTATGGCACACCAGCCCAGATTTTGTTGTCTTCAATCGTGACATCGTCCTTGGAAGCATACAATGTGTAAAAGCCAAGTAGAATAAATTCATTATTTTGGTTTCTGTACATATTTTTAAAAAACTCGAAACACGTCAAATTTGAATTATAATTTGACATTCTTCAACGCAAAAATGCCACTCCTCCCTTCGAATGACACGTACAACCCCCAATTTTTCAAATGGGAAGTATAGATTTGAGATATATCGTTTGAAAGGTCTCTTCATTCTCCTTTCAAAAATGTTATCGCTTTCAAGTTTATTGCAACAATTAGGTTAAAATAAATTAAAATCATGTGGTTACCGAAATTCGATAAAATACACTTAAAAACTGAAATGTAATGCAAAAAGAAATGAAATGTAGAATACGGAAAAGAACTGTAGATGTTGACGAAGTAGATGTTCTAAACGTTCACCGCGAACGTCTTGGCAACATCTCAAATAAAACTGTCTTCTAATATTATTTAACATATCAGGCGTGACCGACTTAATCGCAAGCGTTATTCATTCTTTTAAGCCATTCAAATATAAAGGTTTAGTTTTGTACACATTGCTCTTTACATATCCCCTTAAAAATAAATATAATGATGAAAGAGCAGGTGATCGCGCTGGCTATTCAATCGATCCTCGCCTCCCTATGCACCGATTGATAAATGTTGTATCGAGGTATTGCCGTCTTCTAATTGGATGATATTGTTATCCAACATGTCCATCATTTGCTCACAAAAATGAATTCTTCTTTCAAAATCGTCTTCCATGAGCCCCTGAGTAGGTATCATTTTATTGGGATGCATTTTGTTTTCTTTTGATATGTTTACTATCGATGTATGGCTAACATTGAATGTAGTGGATGCCTGTCTACTCGATGTATGTGGGTTTTCCTTAAACTTAAGCATCACATCTAATTTGAGTTCATCACTCATTGCATTTGCAGCTGCTTTTTTTATCTGCCTATTTTGCTTAGTGTTCCTTGGGAAATGGGCGGTAAATTAGGAAATTTCTTATGAAATAGGCGAGCTATTTCATGTTGTGTTTTCATCTCCGTAACCAATCATTTGTAAAACTGTTATTTTACGCATTTCTGTTAATCTAACCATGTGTCAGACTTGAAGTTAATGAACGTCAAACTCAAATTAAAATACTGACAACTAATGTTGTAACATGCAAAACAATTTGACAAGGTGTTTTAAACTAACGTCGCCATGGAAATTATTTACAGTTTTTTAAAGGCTATCAATTGAAAAGAACATTGCTATGGTTTTTTCTCACTTTTTTATTATCAATGCCTCAACAAGAAATAAGTTTCGAGTATACTGAAATGAGTTTTGAGTGTATTTTATGGAATTTTGGTAACCACATGATTTTGATTTATTTTATCTTAATTGTTGCAAATGTTATCGCTTGAAAGCGATAACATTTTTGAATAGAGAACGAAGAGACCTTTCAAACAATATATCGCAAATCTATACTTTCCATTTGAAAAATTGGGGGTTGTACGTGTCATTCGACGGGAGGGGTGGCATTTTTGCGTTGAAGAATGTCAAATTATAATTCAAGTTTGACGTGTTTCGGGATTTTTTAAAAATATGTACAGAAACCGAAATAATGAATTTACTCCATTTGGCTTTTACACACTGTATGTTCTTATAGTTTTGTTTGGTTAAAAAAATCAGTGAGGAATGTCTTTGTAGCTACTTTTGTATCATTTTACACCTATTCCAACAAAAGTTCATTTATCAGCAAATGAAGTAATATTAATGGTCGTGAAAATATTTACCTATAGAAGTAATAATATAGTTATCCACCATATTTCCCTGTGAGGTAAGACCTCATTAATCCTGGGCGACAGTTAGTTAATGAAAAACATTTAAATACTCATTTTTTCTGTATATTTCACATTTCAGTCAAATTCACAATCACTTTCACTATTTTGTTTCTTCATAAAGTTGTGATTCAATTTGTCTCTCTGTTGATTTGAGAAAACTTTATTTTATATATGGTTTGATATTAAATATAATTTCTTAGAATTTTACTCAATTTCCGTCTTCAACTATTCCAGTTTCAGTAGTACTTTTAGATTCATGTTTGGAATAATGTCTCACTACTATTCCAAACATTTAAAAAATGCACGGGTCGTGGAATGAGAAAACTGATTTAAGAATATTCCAGTATAAGAATGGCTCGAAACGTACACCTAAAGAAGGTGTATATAAATGTGTGTATATTGTTTTACAAAAAACCACTTGAGAATCATACACATTCTAAAATTGTCAAGATGATTACATTGCCAACAAAACACATTTATACAACAGAAAAAGTGAAAAGTTCTGCATATTGTATAATCACAATATGATGTTTTTAATCAATGTATCTCAAAAATAATAGTGTTATAATACGGGAAACACATTGTGTTTTTTCAGATCTCGATAGCATTTACACATAATTTTAGAATAAAATCTTGAAAATAAAATACATACTCTTTGATCCTGAGATATTCCTGCAAATCCTGCTGATGGAAAACTTTCCAATATAACTGTAGAATCCTTACACAAGTCAACGTGGGTCCTTGCCAAGGCAACAAACCCTTTTCCATGATATTATTAGAAAACATCGAAATCACGACACTTCTGCATCAAACACAAAACCAACACTGAAAATCGAGCAACCTGATGTCATTTCAAGAAACAATGCGAATACCAGAGTTCACAACCAAGCATTTATCAAAAGGAAGTGAGATAACGACGATATCTTCAAATCCGGACTAATTGAGGGAAACAAACTTTAAAACAATTACAGAACGTTACTCACTAGCATTTGTTTGTAAACATTATTCAAATTTGCCGCTGGGAATTTTCGCTGGTTGGCGAGACAAACGCGACGCGAAAAGTGAAGGAAATAGACGATAGTTGGCCTTGCATTGGTGAAAGAGGTGAGTGTGCGCGTTCTTCTTTTATTTTCGACGGTTCAACGGAAAATCAGTGCGAGTTATAAATGGTTAGAAATTTTCGCAAGAATCGCAACAAAATACACTGCTCGACTGATTTAATCATATCAGTAGGATTTTTTGCTTCTGTATTTCTGAAAATAAAATGTAAATGTTCTTATCTTTGGACATGATTACACGAGATTTTTTTGTTGAATTTAGAGTTCCAAAATTTACTAAAATATAGTTAGCAAATATCTCAGTAATAGCCATAAATGTAAGTAGGTACTCTTGAACATACAAATAAAGATAAGATATACTTCATTTATTATGTTACTGATCAAATCCATGTGAATACATTTTAAAATGATTACAATCGATAACAACATCTTAGTTTGAATGTGGCTCTAGATTTTAAACCAGGCAATAAGTTTAGTAGATTAGAAATTGGATCGAATTGTTTTTGTTATAATCAGGTACAATTGAATGCTTTGGAAATAAGTTTTGCAGTAGTTCGTAATCAACACAAAAACTTCTTTTCGTCTTATTAAATGAAATTTCCAAATATTCGATTCTTTGTATTTCTAAAAAGTTAATCAGTTATTAGTTCATTAGTGTTCATTTTTCATAATTAAATCATAGTCACCACAATCTTATATCAGCTAAGATTTATATATATTTTCTCATAAATGTATCTTCTTTAAAATCAAGATCGTCTTTTTGTGCACATTTGAAAACGAAGCGAATTTGAGGAAGGAGGATGAAACGAATTGTCAGATTTGTTTAACACATGTAACAAATAAGTAACAATCAAGCAAAAATTTTCAACATGAACTTTTCCAGAGATATAGAGCATAATAAACACATATTTGTGTCCTTAATTGTACACAAACAAGGCCATACTATCAATTTTATTACGTACGTCATTGAAAAATAAAAATCATACATGGGATTTGATTTCTATTCAGTTATTCAACAAAAAACTCAATAGAAGATTCATTGAGAAAATTGCCGTTGAAAACACGATTTTCAATCTTTATTTATCATTAGTTTTGAGCTCCGTCAAAATGGTTTCGTACGTAGGGGTTTTTGGAGGAAGCTGTATCCGAATTTGAAAACTATTTTCATTGATACTCATATGCTTTTCGTGAATAATCGACCCTAGTGTCTCCCTTAAAACAGCATACCTACGAAAATGATAAGTTTAACATTGATCAATTTGAAGGAATTTTGCTCATACACTAATGTTACAAATATGTTAGGAATTGCATTCTAAACAACAGAGATATGAGGGTGGATTCATGATAAGCGGGAAACACTGTATTGTCTTTATAGACTGATACACAACTGCAACTATTGTAACATTATTTTCACAAGTAATTATCAATGCTTTTCATTTATTCATTATTGGTAATACAATAAATTAAATCATTTTGTACTTGATATACCACCCAAAAATAATTTCACGCACTATATAGCCACTACATAGCCACAACTGTAATTATTATAACTATAATTACATCTTCACAAGTAATCTACTTCCTACTTCCATTTCATGTCTGTTTTTTGTTATAAGTGTTTATTATAACTAAATTATTATTTATTGTCGGTTACATTTTATAATACCCAACTCGAAAATCTCTAGTTTGATTTACGACAAGTTTTTTCGGAAAATGTATATAAACCACTAACATGTGCTAAACTGGAATACCTACTGAAATAAAACTATCTTATTTATCGTCATTGAAAAAATGATGTTTACTCGAACTGGATCCGTGGTTTCGGATGAAAAATGTTCCTCCTAAAAGGAGATTGATTCACTAAAAAATCCATGCCTTCTGTAAATTGCAGAACAGAAAGCATATATGTATTAATCCAAAATTGAATCTAGTTACTTTGATGTTGAAGTATTTATGGATTTTTTGTGGAGCAATCTCTCCACCAAATTTGTTTCATAAATGATGAACTAATTATTTTTATTAGTGACAAAGATTGAATTGAATTGAAAACTGCAGACGAAAATAACATACAATGACGTGAATTTGAAATTAACGGAACATAAGCAACATATGTTCTCCACCTGGAAAATTGGAACTTCATAAAAATCATTAAGAAACTAACCAACGTAATGAAACAAAATACAGGAAACTGTGATGTGTGTATCTTGTAAGATGATACAGAATCTCATAAAAGTTTGCTAAAACGGTACGTTTGTGTTAAAAGGAAGTTCCCATTTCGTGTGATCGTGATTATTATTTTTGTGAGAAAAGATGAAAATTGAATAGGTCTATATGGCTAGTCTAAACAATTAATCTACCTTATCGAATACTTTTGAGAATTGCATATTGCACTGAGATATTTTCCGGTAAAGAGGTTCGAGAGACTGGCCAGACTGAAGATATAATTTGACTTACGGAAAAAATCTAGAAATGACAATATTTTTAGGTACATTCATTAACTTTGTTCCAAAACAATCTTACATTATACGCGTGCCTATTGATTTTTTCAGTTTCCACAAGAATCCAATTATTTGAACCGTTTGCGGAAGAATTTTTAAGTGAGTAATTTTATTTGTTTCGGAATCATGTTAATAATAATAATACTTTATTTTTTTCATTGACAAAATACTTTGTATAGGATTTGTCGAATATTTATTTCGGAAGAATCCATATTCACAAACTGTGGAAGTTTTGAAATATCTATTCAAAATTTCACGGAAGGAATACTGTGATCGTCAATGGCGGACATCGATGTTTCGGAATAAGTATAACAGTATTCCTTCTGAGTGAAATTTTACTTTTTTTGTATCTATATTGTGTAGCAATCCTGTGAGTGATATCTGATTCAATTCCATAACGAATGTTTGAAGTACAAGCTGAATAGGAAAAAGTGTGTATTGTATAATGCAATGTTCATATAAAAGTAGTGTTTCGAAAGTATTTTTTCTCGTGTACTCAATATTTATCTATATGGAATTAATTGTTTCGGGTTTTTTTCTCCAGTTTGTGTCTGAAAGATACTTCTTAGCATGATCTAAATATACATATTTGGGAAGAGTTTATTTTGAAATTGATTGCATTTTTTGGAAGGTACCATTTATTTTTATTGTTTTCATTTAGTTTTACATTTTTCCATGTAGATGTGAAATTCAATGCGTATCATGCAGATATGTCTATTTCAAACTTCAAATTCATATCAAAGTTTAGTTCTTGAGTATTTCATATCAATTCGCTTATGATGTTTAATTGTATTTTTTCGAAATGACTATTGTAAAAAATGAATTGATATTGGTTATTGCGAATATGGTATTATGACCCATATAAGTCGTTTAGAGATTACTAATTGCATTGAAAATACCTCAATTCATTTACTGATATAATATGAATGTTTTGATTGAATACATTTATCAATAAATAATTTCGGTTATTACTTGAAATAATAAGAAAAAAACCCAATGAGTTACCTACTTCTACGATGTTTATTCATTTTTATCGGAAATCTAATAATAAACCCACATTCACTTACCTTTGTAAATCACCATCCATCAAACAAACCTATTTATATGAAGCCATCTAAAAATAACAAAAATGGATGCAACGTGCCAATATTCGAGATTCATTGTCATGTGTACTATAATAACTAACAGGTCGTGATTCAGAAAGATAACATCTATAAGTCAGGGTACTATTTCCGAGTGGAGTTTTAACCAACACTAAAAATCGGACCAGCCAATCCCGAGTAATTAGCAGTTTTAGACTCATTTTGAGAATCTGCGAACAAATGATAAATATTATTAGTAAAATTAACCGGAAGTATTTTCAGATGAAAAGCTACAACGTTTTCTTGATTACATGAAAAAAATTGATTTATCCAGAATACTTTTTTTCATCGTGAATAAACTTTCAGTAAAGTTGAACAGAAACCATAATTAATTCAATAATAATTAACACGTTTTCTAAAATTATAGAAATTTTTCTCAAAGAAAGGTTAATACCTTTTGAAAAGAATAACTTCCTCGCCAACACTCAATTTGGTTTCCGCCGAAACAAATCTACAAAAGGGGACTAGTGAAAGTCGTGGAGGACATTGTCGATGGCCTTAAAAAAAGCCACATTCCATGGGGTTGGAGAAACACTATTCAAATTGATGTCATCGTATTTAACAAATAGACAACTGGTCAAAATGAAAAATACTACTTCCGAGCTCAGGACAGTGAAACATGGAGTTCCTCAGGGATCGGTCGTAGGTTCTTTGCTTTTCATCATTTACATAAATGACATTTGCCAGCATATGCTACAGGATACAGCCACCATTCTTTTCCCTGACGATACGTCACTTATCAATAGTTTGTCAGATTTTTATAGCCTCAAAATTCTTGCTGACAATTCGATTGACCTTGCTAGAAATTGGTTTTCTGCAAACTCCCTACAACTAAATGATGAAAAAACGCAAAAACTGAATATATCCAGTAATGATAAATACACATCAGGAGAACACTGTAGACTTCTTGGAATTATAATCGACGACACTCTCAGCTGGCACTATCATACTCAATAACTGAACAGCGAACTTTCCAGTACAATATTTCTCTCAAGAAGATTGGGATATGTTGTAGGTTCCGAATCACTCAGGGAAATATATTTCGCTTTGTTTCACTTGCG
>WOGR01000805.1:0-13985 GCA_015342045.1 Leptinotarsa lineolata
AGTTACGTATGCGATATACGAAAATACTTTTTTAAAAAGACTTTATTTTTGGACAAATACAACGTTACAGTTCAGGCGAAGTAACAAGAATACCTGATTATTAAATTAACAATAATTTATAAGTTACGTTTTGCCGACTTAGCATGTAGTCGCGTCTAGAACAGCGGATGTAACTCTATCCCTGAGTGATGCTCGGTCAGCGAACTCGGGTTCATAACTCCTCCATCCCTAAGACGAAAACAAGAGGGATACTGGTTTGTTTTCGGTATTTTCGGTATGGACGGGTCCTTTTTCTTCTTTTATGGGGGTGGTCCTTTTCTTATAAAATTTCCAGATTGCGAAAGCAGCGGCAGCAACCATCAAGAGGGTTATAAGGATGCTTGCAGAACTGGAGACTGCAGGATGAATTACTTTTGTGTCCTGGATTTGAAGAAACTTGGCATCGTCTTGAAGTTCATGAATTTTCTTCAGGTCTATGGATTTTAGGTGAATTTTTCTGGGTTCGAACCCTTCAGGGTTAATCTTGTTTATTTTGATTTCTGGAATGGTTAAAGGATGGCCTTTCACAATTTCCTTTCTGTTCCATAATTTGAAATCTCCGATTGTGATTCCGCAGTTGAATGGTATTTCAACAAGGCTGGGTTCTCTTAAGAGTGTGAATTCATCGCTTTGGCAGGTTTCCAGGATTTTCAGGGGTTTTTCAGCTGGGATTACTAATACGTGTTGACTGGAGATAGGTTCTATGATGGGGTTGGCTACGTAGACTCCGGCGGTGTGGCAATTTGGATTGTCGGTTACTTTGATAAGAGCTGCTATACAATCGTCTATTTGTAGATCTCGATGATCGTGGCAAATATGTGTGTCCTCGATTGTTGGGCACATCTCATCCTCGTACTGTTGTTGGTTTTCTCCAAGTAGTAGGAACGGGTGACTTGGGACGATTGTGGAATTATTAATTGGGATAGGAAATAGGCGAAACATTTCGAATGAGTTTTGAGAGAAAATTGGAAAATGTATAGCAAATATAAGTTTGTTTTCTGAAAAGGTAACCTGTGTGCCAACCAATTGATAATATGAGATATAACTTTTAAATTGAGGAATCCTGTCTTTATTGTATAATGAAGACAGATGCCCCATTATCTTTTCTAGCTCCGTAGCTGAGATCACAGTGCTGTGTAATGCATTTAATTTTGCAAATGTTAATGCATCTTCTAAATTGTCCAGAAAAGTAATTAAATTTTGGCAATTTAATATAATTTGATTTAGTGTATTTTGCGTTCCCAAATATTCTATCAGGTTTTGACTGATATTGAATTGAAGAAAATCTAGCCGTTTTTTAATTACTTCTTGATTGGTAGTAAGAAGAGTTATTGTATTATTGTAATTGTCTATCAGCTTTTTTGAAAGCGATATCTGCATTGTGATTTCCTTCAGAGTGGAATTTTGGTTACGCTGGAGTTCCTGAATAGCATCGTTATATTTAACTTCATCGTCTGAGTCCAGAGTACCAAAAAGCCATTTGGAAGTTTTTCCCACTAAATTCAACAAACCGCGCTTTGAACGCTTTTGAGGTTCAATATTATTAATTTTGTTTTCTACTTCTAGAATAAGATACTCGGCGTGTTTCAGTAGATTGGACAAAAGTGTTTGCGGAAGGTTAATTTTGACATTTTCTACTATTTCATCTATTATTTCATGATGGGGCACTTGCTGATTAGATTTCGCTACTTGATGACTTCTAATGTGGTCGGCAATTTTATTATAAAAGGATCGTAGATTTTTTAGTTGATTGAAAATTGGGGATATTTCGACAAAATGGATGAAGGTGTGTTTGGTTTCGATTAGTTTGGAAGTTCCAAGGTGGAAAGGGAGCAAAGGAGTTTTCAGTGGTGAGACTTTTATGTCACTGGTTGCTATTCTGGACGTTGTTAGGAGTATGGCTACACGAAGCAATGGCGCCATCAGTTTCATTGTCCTGTGAAAGAACAGATACTTTTTTGGGTCTTTTCATTTGTGATTTGTGTACAAGTTTGTCTTTTGTCGTCTGTATTTTACTCCCTAGGTCTTCAATTACTGTTTTCTTTCTATACCGGGGTTTACTTTTACTTCTGGATGCTGTTTTATCTTTGACAAATGCCGTGGTTCCGGGTTGGAATTCGGGCGGTTCTTCACGTTTTTCATTTTGTTTTTCGTTAAGTTTGGTCTTGTGTTTCAGTGAGGTTTCATGTATTTTTTCGAAAAGGATTTTTAGTCTTTTTCGACGGTCGATTATATACTGGTTCATTATGATTTCATCAGACATATCAAATGGGTCTAGAGCGTCAAGTCGTCCGTGGATAATGTCAAAAGGTTTTTGTTTCGTGACACTGTGAATTGTGGAATTATACCCAACTATAGCGTATTGCATTAATTGTTTTGGGCTCGCTCGTTGGTCTTTCATTTTAAGAACTCGAAACATTTCAATAAGTGTGGAATGGAGTCTTTCTACTGGGCTATTACTATTTGAATTCCCGGGTGTTGTAAAATGAATTTTAATATTGTGGAGGGTACAGAAGTCTTTGAGTAAGGAAGTTTTGAATTCAGTGCCACTATCACACGTGATTGATTTGGGGATTCCATGATGTGCAATGAAAGTCATTAAATTGTCGAAAACCACGCTTGCCGTGCAAATGGGTTCGAGGGGGTATGCTTGAGCGTACCTCGAGAAAATGTCGATAATAGTCAAAAATTTGGAGTTAGAAATTTGAAATGTGTCTATGTGAATTGCTTCTAAGGGGTCTGTCGGTGTTGGGGTCAATGCAAATTTGATCTTAGGTGGATTTCTATCATATTTTGCTTGTTGGCATATGTCGCAATTATTTATGTATTCTGTTATTTGGTTTTTCATACCTGGCCAAAAATATATTTTTCTAAGGGCTAAGAGAGACTCGTTTATTCCGCGGTGACACGTTTTTTCATGGTGATATCTTATGAGTTCTGTTCGTCTATCTTCGTCCGTTACGTCTTTGACGAACTGTGGCGAAATACAAAGTTTGAATGCTTGATTTTTGAAAAATTTTGGGAGAATGGTAGATAATTTTTGGGCAAGGTCAATTTCTGATTTATTAATGAATATGCAATGTAGTTTTTTAGGGTCCACGTATTCTTTGAAAAAATTTAATATTTCCTGTTCAAAGTTGCCAGATAAATAAACAGTTTGTCTGCGGCCTGTGCCGAAGGGTTTACTGCGAATGACATGATAGGAACCAGATTCTTTTTGATTGAATATAATCTGATTAGTAAATTTATTAATGCAATACTCGGTTATTTTGATTTCGAGTATTGGGTTTTCTATAGCAGAGTGAACGGTTTCACCGTCGTCGTTGTCAGGTGGCGGTGTTATAATGCGAGGGGATGGATTCTGATTAGAAGGAGGTACTATTTGAATATCAGATATTATGTTTATTTTCTTGTTGTTTTCGATGTTGGGGTTGAATACCTGTTCCAAATTGTCCAGGTCTTCTGTGGATACGTCCAATGGTTGTTCAGAGTTTAGATATTGATTTATATCATCATCTATGTCTCCAGGATTGACTAATATTGATTCACTGTCAATTTGATTGATTTCTACCCTTGATAAGGCATCGGCGTTTGTATTTTGTTTACCCTTTTTGTACATTATCTGATAGTCGTATTCCTCAAGTTTCAGTCTCCATCTCACTAAACGTGAGTTTGGTTCTTTTAGACTGAAAAGCCATTGGAGAGGTTTATGGTCGGTAAATATGAGAAATTTTCTGCCAAATAGATATGGTCTAAAATATTTAGTAGCCCATACTATGGCCAGTAACTCCTTCTCAATCGTGCTGTAGTTTACTTCAGCAGGGTTCAAGGTTCGGGATGCATAAGCAATAGGGCGATCATTTCCTATTTTGCCTTGACTCAAGACAGCACCGATAGCGAAATTAGAGGCATCTGTTGTTACTATGAAAGGTTTTTCGAAATCTGGGTATTGTAGAACTGGGTCATTACACAGTATTCTCTTACAAAGTTCGAAAGTATTTATGAATTCTGGTGTATGTTCTATCTTTTCTCCTTTTTTGAGACATTTGGTAAAGGGTTTTGTTAGTTTTGCAAAGTCCTTAATGAACCTTCTGTAATATCCTAAAAGTCCCAAAAATGACTTGATATCTTTGGCTGACCGGGGAATTGGAAACTTTTGAATTGCCTCGATTTTTCGAGGATTGGGCCTTATCCCGTCCGGCGTTATAACATGGCCTAGGAATTCGACTTCCTTTCTAAGAAATTCGCATTTATCTATTTGAATTTTTAATCGAGAACTGCGCAATTTCTTAAAGATGAGTTTTAAGTTGGATATGTGTTCTTCAAGGCTTGTCGAAAATATAATGATGTCGTCCATGTACACCAAGCATATTTTATTTTGGAGATCACTCAGGACATTATCAATAACCCTTTGAAATGTTGCTGGAGCGTTCTTGAGCCCAAATGGCATCCTGAGGTACTCAAAATGTCCGTTTTCAACATTAAAAGCGGTTTTTTCGATAGAGTCGGGATGCATTTCTATTTGATGAAACCCTGACGCAAGGTCCAATGTTGAAAAATATTGGCATCGACCTAATTTATCCAAAATATCATTGATATTTGGAAGAGGATATCGATCATCGATGGTCTTTTCGTTTACCTTCCGGTAATCGACTACGATACGCCATTTTTGTTTGCCACTGGCGTCCAACTTTTTTGGGACGATCCAAATGGGGCTACTCCATGGACTCTGGCTTGGTCTTATGATGCCATCGTCTAGCATCTTGTTGATTTGTTTTCGCACTTCCTCTTTATGTACGAATGGATATCTATATGACTTTGTGTACACGGGAATTTCATCATGGGTTTTGATGACATGTTTGACTTTATTTGCGAAGGTTAGTTTTTCATTTTCTTTATGGAAAATGTCTGAAAATTCTCTGCAAAGAGATACTAGAGCAGAGTGTTCTTCGCTATTCAAGTGGTCGCAACGAATTAAGTTTGTTATATCAAGAGTTTTTTCGCAAGGAGATTCTACTTCCGAATTTTTGAAATGGAATAAATAAAAATTTTCTTTTTGATTATCAGAAAAAGGAGAACCTTTTATTGGTTCATTGAAAGTTATTGAAATTGATTCGTCTGAGTAATTGTGAATTTCGATTCTAGCTAATCCATTTTTGGCTGTCGTGAGTGTTTCAGGGATGAAAATATTTTGAAAATTGCATTCGGGTATTAAAACATCATCAGAATATTGAGAAACAGGGACTTCCACTGAGACAATTTCCTTGGCATTGATAGTTACGCTGTAAGCTTCCTTATTTGGATTTCTAAACAGTATTGGAATTTTAACTTTTTCGTTAACTAAACAATTTTGAACCAAATCTACACGAAAATTCATTTTTTGTAGTTCTCCCAGGCCCAAAATACCATCGAAGAATGAATGAAAATCAAATAGAATGAATTTTATTATTTGGTCTGAATTGAGTTCTTTAAAAGACCTAACATCAACTTTGAATCTAACTTCCTTTTCACCTATACCTGTTTTAATTTTGGAGGGGCTATGATAAATACTTTCTGGAAAGAATTTTTCGGCAATAGAGGGCCGCATCATCGAATGATAACACCCTGTATCAATTAACAATTTCATAGGTGGGTCGAGTATTTCTATATAGGGTAGGCTATTGTTTATTTCAGTGTACATTTCAGTGGTTATGTCCCGTGGTTGGTGTGGCCAAACTGCTGAAAATTTTCAGAAGTTTCTGGAAAATCTCCAGGGTTTTCATAAACTTCAGTTTGGGGATTTACGTCCGAATTGTGGTCGTAAATGTAATAGTCATGTTTAAATTCTGAGTCATAGTTATCAGGAATATTGTCAGAGTCGTTCGGGGCATTAGTACTTTCTAGAAGATCGGGCGACTCTTCATCAATTTGGTAAATTTCCTGAGACGTGAAGTTACGAGGACCTGATGGTGCGAATTTATTTGGGGGGTTATTCGGTTGCCTATGGAATGTGTTTCTGGATGTGACTGACATTGGTTCTGGTTGATTTGGAGGTGTCCTCCCTGTAGGTTTGAAGACATTTGGGGGTGGACCAAAGACTTGTCTGTTTGTTGGGAAGTTTCTGTGGACAGGTCGTGGCTGAACATTGATAGGTTGTCTGGGAAATGAGTTTGCAGAAAATGACTGAGGTGCTGAATGTCTCGTTTCGAATTTTGGTCTTTGGGGGGTGTCATAGTTGAAATTTGGAGTGTTAAATGAAAATTGTTGATTATTTCCAAAATTTTGAGAAATGTTCTGTGGGCTTGCAAATCTTGAAATTTGCGTGTTTTGAAATTGAGGTCTTGTGACAACTTTCGTATGTTGAGGCATTATGGAAGTTCTAAACAGATTTTGGGTATATTGAAAATTTTCTTCTTCTATAATGTAAGTCATGGCGGCTTCTAAAGAATCTGGATTCTTTATTCTAATCAAGCTCTGTAATGGACCTGATATACCTCTAATGAAAGTTCTCAAACAAATTTGTTGGTATTGTCTTAAATAAATTAATTTAGTAGCAGCATCCATTTCTGTGTCAAGAAATGAATTTATTTTTTGTATAAGAGTGCTTCTCAAAATTTGTAACCTTTTACCAAAATCCAAAGTGGATTCATTTCTTAGAGGTCTACACATGAGTAAATCTTGTTCTAGACATTCAAGATTTCGTTTATCACCAAAACATTGAACAAGAGCGGACTTTATTGAATCCCAAGTAGTTAATTCACTTCTACAACCTACTAATAATTGAGCTCTGTTGATTAATTTTGTTTGAATTGCTCTAATTAAATATTTTTCCAAGATAGGATCATTTGTATTACTATATGTTTCAAAAAGAAAATCACAAGCTGATATAAAGCTAGTCAAAGTATTCATATCACCATCATAATTAGGTATCGTATCGACAAACATTTTCAACATGCTCAGGGTAACTGTTGGGTTTACCGTTTGAGCAGGCGGAGTTTGACTTGGATTATTATTCACCATGATTTCAGATATGGAATTAGACACGTTTAAAGAACTGTTGAAGCTTTCTATTAACTCGTCTAAATTTGTTTGATTATTATTCATAAAGTTTCTCTAAAACTATTAATTGTTTAACTAAAATTAAACAATTCCAATTTTCCTATCCAGGGAAAAAGAATTCGGGGAGGAAAGAAAGGATACTTGGACTCACCAATGTATTTCAATCTTCCGGTGATTCTGTTACCAGCTTATCTGCTTTGTTTGAAATGTCTGGACTCCTCCTTAGGCCCTCAGGTTAACTCAATCCCTTTTTGGTGCACAGGAACGAAGAAAGTCACTAAAAGTCTCGATAAGTGCCGAAGAGTAAAAACCCACGTTTTTCTAGTCCGAAATCGGTTTCGATGCCGTGTATTTCCGACGAAAAACTGCACTTATCCTACCGACTGCGCCAGTTACGTATGCGATATACGAAAATACTTTTTTAAAAAGACTTTATTTTTGGACAAATACAACGTTACAGTTCAGGCGAAGTAACAAGAATACCTGATTATTAAATTAACAATAATTTATAAGTTACGTTTTGCCGACTTAGCATGTAGTCGCGTCTAGAACAGCGGATGTAACTCTATCCCTGAGTGATGCTCGGTCAGCGAACTCGGGTTCATAACTTATATATATATATATGTTATGAGAACAGAAAGAAAGAAAGAATACAACTGAGTATCATCAGCATAATGATGAATACAGCGATTGCTTATTACTTGATGAAAGTATGAAATGCACAGCGAAATTAATAGAGGTCCAAGAATCGAACCTAGGCGAACTCCATGAGGTACAGGCAAAGTATTTGAGAATTAACCATCTGAACATATGCTTTGGGTTCGATGACTGAGGAAAATTTTCAAACTTTCCATCGCTGAATTAAAAATATGCCAATTTGTTACATATAATATGTTGACTAAGGGTGAGGCATCAAATACTTTGCTGAGTTTCAAGAGTACCATATATGTTGACTGAATAAATCCTTAGTGATTTTTATTTTGTATCCAAACAGACCAAACTGTTCTAATTACATAGATAAAATATATACAAAATTTAATGGAAAAAATATTAATATTATTATCATAATATGCATTATGTCGAATATATTCCCAACTTATATAAACATCAATTGCAATAATTGAATGGTATGGTTTCTTTAGTGACACATTAAGTAGATGATTCACAATGACACGCCGAAAGGTACTTTGTGGTAATGTCCCATCTACGTTTATAAGTAAAATGATTTTTTTTTATTCATGAAAAAAACAGAAAATTCGCTGTCGTTGATTTTAATGAGGAAATCAACAACAAATAATATCAGTAGAAACAAAAGCAATGGATAAATTGTTCAAAATGACTTTCACCTAGTTCCATACAATAATACAGTCTACTCTCGAAAGCATTCCGTACATTATTCAAGATGTCCGGAGTCAGCAATTGGCATTCCCGAACAATTCTTTCTCGTAGGTCTTCTAGATTTGTAGGCTTAGTAGAATACACTTTCGACTTCAGGTGTACCCACAGAAAGAAGTCCATCGGTGTGAGATCAGGTGATCTAGCTAGCCACTCCTCTGGACCCCGTCTGCCGATCCAACGCATTGGAAAACGTTCGTCCAAAAACTGTCTCACTCGAACATCGAAATGTGGGGGTGGACCATCCTGCTGGAATGTTATTTCATTTTCTGATAAATTGTAATCATTTTCTAAAATTTGTGTAATCATAAGATCTACACAGTCTTGTGATAGATTCAAGTATGTGTTTCCATTGAGATTACCTTTAGTGAATATTGGTCCAACAATATGATTACCAAAAATGCCGACCCAGATATTCAATTTTTGTGAATGTGTTTTTTCATCACCAAATGAGGATTCACATCGCTCCAGTAACGAGAGTTACGTCTTTCTTCACCATTCAACATGAAATAAGTTCCATCTGAATAACATGTATTGTATAATAGGTTTGGGTTATTGGTCAATTTCTCGCTGAACATCTCACAAAACTGAAGTCGACGATCAGGATCATCTTCGTTTAATTCCTGAATTAGCTCCATTTTGAAAGGATGGAATTTGTAGGCTTTCAAAATCCGAAAAACACTAGTAGCTGATACATCAGACGCTCTAGCTACTTGTCTGATGGATTGTCGATTATCTATTTGTACATGTCCTAAAACTGCAACTTCAACTCTATCATTTCTGACAGAACGGGATACTTCATGTTTTCTGTTGTGAACATAACCTGAAGTTTGAATCTTATCCATTGACTGTTCAACATATTGATGGCTCATGTTGTGGTCTGGATGATTCGTATTATAAATTCTTACAGCAGCTTTAGCACAATCACTATTTTGATAATAGGTTGCAAAAATTTCTATTCTTTCTTCAGTAGAATGAACCATGTTGGAACACAGTGAACAAGGATGACAGAATAATAACTCGTGAAGAAGTGACAGTGGCCAACTATCTACTTTTTGTTCTGCGACAACTAGATTTAACAAAAACTACCAGTACAGGAAAAATTAACAGTGTCGTCCATTTCATAAACGTTTACTACTAATTAAATAAATTCTACAAATCTAGAAGACCTGCGACAGGAAATTGTTCGGAAATGCTGAATTCTGACTCCGGACATCTTCAATAATGTAAGGAACGCTTTCGAAAGTAGACTGTATTATTGTATGGAACTAAATGGAGGTCATTTTGAGCAATTTATTCGTTGATTGTATTGCCATTGATATTATATTTTGTTGATTTCCTCAATAAAATGAGCGACAGCAAATTTCCAGTTTTTTCTTGAATAAAACGTTCAACATTCAATTTCTCATAACGAATGAACCAATTTCGAAAAAAATTACAGAAGTAATAGAGGGACAAAAGACCTTTCAAATGACGTATCACTCGACCCCCCATGCCATTGAAAAAAATAGGGGAGTAAATGCTGACCGCAAGGGAGTGAAGTTTCGGGTATGATTTCTATATCAGAATTAGTCCCTCTACAAATAAAAATTGACGTGTTCTTTGAAATTTTCGATTGCACGTACGTTTTTGACTTACAGGGGGATCAAAATTTCGATGGAACGCCCTATATATTACGTTCAGTAGGGTTACTGTGAAGGATATCTGTTTCAATTCCGTAAAAGAATATTTTGAGTACAAACTGAATGAGGAAAGTGATTTTACTGTAATTCTATGTTCATACGAAAGTAGCTATTTCGAAATTTCTTTTTTTTTTGTGTAATTCAATGTTCATGTGAAAGTAGTTGTTTTGACAGAACTTTTTTTCGAGTAATTCAATGTTTAATTTTATTTAGTTGTTTTGAAAAGTTTTTTTTTCATTTTAGTTATTATCTGAAAAAACTTCGAGTATGAGCTATACATCTTTGTGAAGAATTTATTTTGAACTTGATTTTCTTCGAAAGTTTTCCACTATTTTTTATAAAGATGAAAAAGTAGAAAGCCAAAACAATTTTTCCCAGTTCTCATTTTTTTGTATTTATTTGTATTTGCAAATGTTCCTAGTGAGAAGATTGTAACCGGCATGATAAATGTTCCAGAAAGAAGCCAAAGTAAACATAGATCATAGCAGTGAAACATGAAAATTGCACCAGACCTTTTAGTCAGTTTATCTAAGAAGGAACATCTCCTTATTCCGATATTTTTCACGTATCGTGTGTAATCGAAGTTAGTAACTTCACGAGCCGCCGAAATAATACCATGGTGTCAGTCCAATGATCGGAGCAGAATCAATCCACCTTCGAATAGATGAATTTCTCTGAGAAAAATATCTAATCGAAGGCGAATTTGTACTCCTTCGAGACCCCAATATGTTACCACTGTATAAAGTGACGAGGATTGTGGAAAAATTAAACCATCTTCTAATCCAATAATTCAGCCATCTGTATAATCACGTATTGGATGATTCTCTTATCACACATTAAATACATTTTCGATATTCTGCCTGAATAAAATGTTGGAGAGCGTTATGAGGTGAATTTTTTTGTGAAACTCAGGAAGAATGAAAAGACCCGTTTGCAGTATCGACTTCAAAAAAAAACATTGAAAATGGTGATTTTAGAAATGTTGTTGTCCGCTGAAAAACTTATGAGTCATGAGTTATTTAAAGCGTTAGAGATAAGAATTCTCAGGACATTAAAGTTTTATCACTTGCAGTGGCAGTGTGATAGAAATGCTGCATTTATATTCATGTATGGAAGTTAAACTTACAGTGAAGGACTATAAAATAGAAAACACTTACAAGTTATACTGAATAATGATAAGGGTAGATTGGTGAAGTAAATTTATTGATTGTCTTTCAAGAATTTCATGGTCATAAAACTTGTGAAAAAAATATTTTTTTGCAGAAGTGTTTCTTGGAAATTCCACTGAGTTTCTTTGAGTAAAGATAAACCAACTCTGCAGAAGAATATCGCTTCTAGTCACGATCGTACTTGAATTGTACTTAAAGAATATTTTTTATCTCGTCGACTTACTACATTCATAAAAATTATGTCGTATCATCTATAAACAAAATTTACAACATAATTTTTATTTGAAATCAAAATCATATATTTTACTTGAAAACCACAACGATACACATGTTATTACTTCTTTGTCATTAATTATCTCCAATCAGTAATCAGTGATATTTGTCAGCATAATTCGCAAATAAATTCAATAGGAAAAATATGTATTCATGATTGAACACAACATTCAGCATAAACAACGAAATTATATTATAGATTTTGCCCCACACTGTGATATTTTGCGCGAAGCATAATCCATATTTGATTTCCAAATTGGTGAACAAGCTATCTCATCAATTCCATTCAAATAATATAATATTATGATGATGCAGTCTGATTATAATGAATTTTGTTCTACTTTTTCGAAATGTTTTTCAATATTCAATTATAAATTATTCGTCCGGATTCATTCCTATTTCTATTATGTTTTGCCAAGCTTCAAATCTCGAACAAGATATAAAATCAATAATGTGGTTTGTGAATCGATTACTTCTCTGAGATCCTTATTTTTTCTTTCCTATTGAACAATCAACATGGCTATATAATATTGGAAATGAAAAGTTCAAGTTGTTTGGCCGCCTTTTTTTGAAAATTAGCACAGAAATTCGCTTAGGGACTAGAAACAAGGTTTAAATATATTTAAAAAAAACTTGTTTCACTATGTTTGCGGGGTTTTTATGGTATTTCGTCCGTCAACGGACGAAGTAGCATAACTGGTATTATGTGTTTTAATGATAACTATAGGGTCGGACAAAATTTACGTAAAAAAGTATTATTTTCAATAATTTTTGATAAATTCAATATAAATACCACTACCAAATTCAAATGGATTTTTGATAGCCCGTTTTATATCTAATTCAATTCTTCATAAAACACTGTTTCACTTTCGTAATTCCGATAAGCCGTTCCCAGTCCCCGTTACTAGTTTGACATTTGTTTTAAGAGAAAAATGTATTAGAAACTCACTTCAGTTTATTCCAATAATTGTTTAATATGATCACCATTCACATACTGGCAATGAAGTATTTCACAAATTTATTGCTTGCATT
The DNA here is from genome assembly GCA_015342045.1 of Leptinotarsa lineolata. Taxonomy (NCBI): domain Eukaryota; kingdom Metazoa; phylum Arthropoda; class Insecta; order Coleoptera; family Chrysomelidae; genus Leptinotarsa; species Leptinotarsa lineolata. Next base: position 12,629 of record WOGR01000805.1, read on the forward strand.
AAAAATGTTCCTGAAGTAATTTCGTTTGAAGCATTTCTTTTTTTATCAACGAATTCTGAAATGAACTGCGATTGCCTGCTTACAATCAAAATGTCACGTATTTTCTGGTTGGATAATTGACCAACCCAAATTCGTTTCAGCGATAAGAGCTTCCTTCTCGTTATGACAGGACGATTTGAAAGTTTCTAGAAGAGAGTTATCCAAACCGGTGCACAGGCATTGGTAGTGCCTTAGAAATGCCAGGTAGATCACTGGATATGGTGCCTTCAGATGTTCAAGGAGATATGAAACATCCGAAGTATACGATATACAACCGTAGTGCATTTTAGAACTCGTGGATAGAAAAAGAGGTGATTGAAACGACATTACACCGAGAACATTCTGTAATGCGAGAGAAACTTTGTAAACAGACATTATTGCCAGGAAGTGAATGGTAAATATTTTGAACATTCATTGGAATAAACTGGAGTGGGTTTTGAATGTATTGTGCACTTGAAATTATATCAATTGTATGCAGATTCTTGAAACGAATATGAAATGGTTAAGCCGATTTCTAAAACTAAAACAAAAAGTTTCACAAGACTCTCCTTTTTATTATAAAAGAAAAAGTTGGTAACATCCTTTCTACATCAAAAGTACTGAAAATTATGTTTCTTCATGTAATTTTTGTCCGACCGTTATATCTTGTCCCGTTATGAAATTGGGAGGGACAGGGACTATTTACGTTCCTACTATTCATTATTGGTTATAATTAAATCATACCATTACATTATAGTGTGTAAAAGCCAAATGAAATAAATTCATTATTTCGGTTACTGTACATATTTGTTAAAATCCCGAAACACGTCAAATGTCAATTATAATTTGACATTCTTCAATGTAATAATGCCACCCCTATCTTCAACCCCCTTCGAATGACATGTACAACCCCCAATTTTTTAAATGGGAAGTATAGGTTTGTGATATATCGTTTGAGAGGTTTTTCCATTCTGTATTCAAAATGTTATTGCTTTCAAGTTTATTGCAACAATTGAGATAAAATAAATTAAAATCATGTTGTTACCGAAATTCGATAACATATACTAAAAAACTGAAATGAAATACAAAACGTAATGAAATGTAGAATACGAAAGAGAAATATGGATGTTAACGAAGTAGATGTTCGAAATGTTCACTGCGAACATCTTGGCAACATCTTGATCTCAAAGAAAACTGTTTCCTAACGTTATTTAACATATCAGGCGTGACCGACCTAATCGCAAGCGTTATTCGTTCTTTTAAGTCATTCAAATCTGAAGGTTTAGTTTTGTACACATTCCTCTTTACATATCCTCATGAAAAGAAATCTAATGATGAA
>WOGR01000805.1:13995-25376 GCA_015342045.1 Leptinotarsa lineolata
CACCGATTGGGAAATGTTGTATCGAGGTATTGCCGGACATTAACTTGGTAATGTGGTGGTGCTCCATCCTGCTGAAACCATATCGTATTCACTAGAACTTGAGGGTATTCCTCGATCAGAATATAAATTTGCTAAACTTGGAATGACATCATTTTGAAGTAGTGCCAAATAGTTATCGCCATTTAAGTTGCCCTCAACGAAAAAGGGACCAATGATATGGTTTTCTACAATCCCTGCCCAAACATTAACCTTTTGAGGGTATTGCGTATGTTCTTCTCTCATCCAGTGAGGATTTTCCGACTAGTAGCGGCAATTTTGCCGATTAGCATGACCATTGAGAGAAAACATCAGAAAACATAATGTCTTCTAATTGGATGATATTGTTATCCAACATGTCCATCATTTACTCACAAAAATAAGTTCTTCTTTCAAAATCGTCTCCTATGAGCTCCTGAGTAGGTATTATTTAATAAGGATGCATTTTATTTTCTTTTAATATGTTTACTATCGATGAATGGCTAACATTGAATGTAGTGGCCTGTCTACTCGATGTATGTGGGTTTTCCTCAAACTCAAGTATCTAATTTGAGTTCATCACCCATTGCATTGGCAGCTGATTTTTTTATCTGCCCCACATGACCAATCGCGCGAAACTGCTTCTCTATTTTGCTTATTGTTCCTTGAGATATGGGCGGTAAATTAGGAAATTTATCATGAAATAGGCGAGCTGCTTCCTGTTGTGTTCGGGTTTTATCTCCGTAACCAATCATTTGTAAAACTATTATTTTATGCATTTACGTTAATCTATCCATTTGTCAGACTTGAAGTTAACGACCGTCAAACTTAAATTTAAATACTGACAACTAATGTTATAACATACAAAGACAATTTCACAAGGTGTTTTAAACCAACGTTGCCATGGAAATTATTTTTAGTTTTTTAAAGTATACCTTCTACAAAAAACATTACTATGGTTTTTGCTTACTTTCTTATTATCAATATTTCAACATAAAATAAGTTTTGAGTATATTGCAATAAGTTTAGAGCAACCACATGATTTTAATTCATTTTATCTTAATTGTTGCAATAAACTTGAAAGCGATAACATTTTTGAATAGAGAATGAAGAGACCTTTCAAAAGATATATCACAAGCCTATACTTCCTATTTAAAAAATTGAGAGTTGTACCTGTCATTCGACGGGGGTTGACGGTAGGGGATGAATTTTTCTGTTGAAGTTTGTCAAATTATAATTTATATTTGACGTGTTCGGGATGTTTTTAAAATACGTACAGTAACCGAAATAATGAATTTATTCCATTTGGCTTTTACACACTGTATATTGAATCAGAAATGGTGAGTGTAAAAGATACATATTTCAGAGTCTTGGCTAGAGAAAATCTTCAGTTTTTTAAGTCTTCTCTAGTTTCGAATAATTCTTTAATTCTTATCGTTAAAAAGTTATTGTGTTTCAAATTTTTAAAATTTTTAAAATAGGTTGAGGTGAAACTAGCTTTGTTAGATTCAAAATTTGAAAAAACACTTCATAAATACAATTCACACACTCAAAAAATAGATTATTCAGACCCCCAGAACAACACTCAAGAGTCAAAACTAGAAAAAACAATTGGGAACAAAAATACTTCAAATTTGATATAACGTATGACTTGGTTGCTTGAAAATACTTTGTGGGACTACCTACTTTTCTTGTGTCTGAAATTATAGTAATGCAAGTGTATTTTTGGAGACCCATTGGAACGTTGTCACTAGTTCCCAAACTAAGCTCTGTGCGGATTTTTATGAATGGCTGCCACTTAGCAAATGAAACATTTCAATCTTAACTATAGATATACCTACAGAGACTAGTACAAAATATAATACATATCGATTTCCGATTCAAGAATATTTTTCCTCATCAAAGTTATGTGTGATTTTAAAATTATCGCCCTTTTTTTTTCGACTTTGATGGATGCAAGTGTCATTTTGAAGCCACACATCTGTTTCCACCACTGTCAAATTTTAAAAAAAATGTGTTATATTTTGGGTGAATCATTATTCAAACTGTACAATTGGAAAAAGTTTCATCTGAAACAACTACTTATCCCTACTGCTATCGGAGCTGGGTCAAATTTGATAGTAGAAGTGATTTCTGTAAGTGCAGTTTCGTAGAGACAAATCCGTTTGAAATGAAAGCACCCTCGTAAAACATATATCTTTCGACCACTTGAATTTAATTTCATCAGGTAGACGAGAAGTCTATTAGACCATATTAATTTCATGAATGAAAAAATTATTAGCGATTTTTGTTCAATCTGATCAAGTGATTAAGGCACTGGCTTTTTGATTATCTTACAACATACATAGATATAGATGGAGCTAAAGAACAATCGCTTTTTTTGTCAAGAACAAAACACAAGCACTACAGGAAAAACCTTGAGGCGCTCTTACAGCGGTGCCTGTGCGAAAGTATCGATTTACGTTGGATTGAAATTGCTGGAGAATAAATTCATTTGGAAAAACTTTTTCAGGAAGTTTATTCCACATAAATGCAGGTCTCCAAATGAAAGAGTTCTTGAACAGTGAACTTTGAGGTGTACTGAGTTGAACCTCAGAACAATGAGCAGCCAAAGTCCGTCGCGTATTTCTGATATGTAGAGACAAATTTCCAACCTTTCTTCGATGTTCCAGACTATCAAGGTTGCAAGTGATGCTCGTATCTCCAATCAAGTGGATGGCTCTTTTCTGGATGAAATCCAGCAGCTTCAGGGTATACTTGGGGGCGGAGCTCCATACATGTGAACAAAACTCCAAAAGTCTGATCTAAGCTTTATAAGGCATCAAAAGTTACTAGAGTTTGTACAGTTTTCTGGTTCGGAACAGTGTTCCAAGCTTTTCAGAAGTGGAATTGGGTCAGACGACCTAGGTAGCCATCCAATTAATCTACTACCTCGTTCTATCAAAAAATTAAGCTAATTGTGATTTAATCAACTCTTACCATTCCTGCATTATATAGAAAACATCATCCATCTAACTGCAAATATGAATTTTTTTCTTTCATTTTTGTCTCATTCATCTTTATTGTACAGACATATTATTAATATTACCTTAATGAAATAGTTTTAGATATGATGAATCGAATACTTGTTGGTGCAAGTGTTAGGGGTAATGAATTATTTGATTTGATTTGCATTTTTGAGTATGAAGAAATATATTTTTAGACATGGCCTAGCATTCTCCCTAGGCAAATTCAAATCTAAGTTAGCTCTCAAACTCCCATGCCGACATTATTCTTCAAAAAACGTGTGATTTCTGATTCAATCCGATTGAATGTTAAGTTATTTTATGGGTATGAATGGACGATTTGGGTGTCTTCATTCAATATGTTTGTGACTTCTCTTTCACTTCGGTAATTATCTCCAAAAAAACTATAATATCGTTGGCAAAAATTGAGTCAATATCTCTAACAGGTGAATAAACCCAGTTTGATAATGATGACGAAATGACAATTCATGTACAAATAGATGTAAAGCTACACGTAAGTAATATATGTCTAAAACCGAATTGGTGGAATAAATAAATAGCATATTTTTCAATTGATATTGCCTTATAATGATTGTTACTAGGTTAATCTGTCTCCTTGAATTTTTTTCGACTTTTGACACTGAGAAATGAAAGTTGGAGAAGAATAATTTTCGAAAGTCTGCGTAAAACAATCTAATAAATTGAAAAATATATGTTCTATAAGGATGCTTCCATTGTAAATGGATCACTTTGTATGTATAAACACTCTATTATTATTCATGTTGTGTCTTGTTTTCCATTATTAATCCTATTATTCAAAATTCTACAAAATCCACAATTCCACCACTAACACAAGCAGATGGTTCAATTGCAACAACAGTCATATAAGAAGCAAATCTACTAGCTGAACAATTTGCATCCCAGTCCACAGTCGATTTTCTGGGAAAGGTACCACCCACTATTCCCACACTAGAATCCACAATGCCGGAAATTACTTTTAGTCAACGTCTAGTCGAATTTTGAAACAGCTTAATGTCAACAAAGCGTCTGGTCCTGATGAAGTGCCCGTCATCGCACTTGAAAAGTGCGCCAGTGAACTCCGACCAGTATTTTGCAGACTTTTCAAAAGATCTTACAAGAAAGGGGTTTTTCCTTCTTATTGAAAGATTGCTCGCGTTCAGCCTGTTCCCAAAATCAGTGATATAAAAATCATAAAGAAAGCCGTAAACAACCATATCCTTAGATATCTGGAAGGCTTTAACATCTTGAGCGATCATCAGTATGGTTTTCGGAAACAAAGATAAACAGGCGACTTTCTATCGTATATCACCCATATTTGTAATGACGCAATCGAGAAACATGGATAGTCAAGAGCTGTTGCGCTTGATATTTCTAAGGCCTTTGACCATGTGTAGCATGAGGGTTTGCTGGCCAAAATTCGATGCTATGGCTTATCGGATCATTTTTGTCTATGGCTTTCTAGCTTGCTGAAAGAACGTTCCCTGCAAGTGGCCGTCGGTGGAAATCATTCGAATACTTTCACCATCAACGCTGGTGTTCCCCAGGGATCCATATTGCCTCCAACCCTCTTTTTATCGTATATCAACGACTTATTGGGAAAAAACATTAATCCAATATATTGCTTTGCTGCCGACAGCACACACATCTCGTCATTCCATTTGGATTCCAGGACACCGGCAGAGGATGCACATCTTCACCGGTAGCAGGAGGTTGCATATCTTAATGAGGATCTAGAGGTGAAAATAACCAGTTTCAATTCAATGCCACGAAAACCCAAGTTGCGTTTTCTCCAGAAAGATAAATGTCTCCGAACCGGATATATTACTGTCAGAACAAACAATTCCGCTTCCTGCTTCGATAAGGTTATTGGGGGTTAAAATGAACACCAATATGTCTTAGCAAAATCATGTCGCTGGAATTGCAACGACTGCTTTCAAAAGCTTGGAACACTGTTCCGAACCAGAAAACTGTACACACCTCAGCAATTTTTGATGCTTTATAAACCTCAGATCCGACCCTCTGTGGAGTATTTTTCTCATGTATGGAGCTCCGCCCCTAAGCATACCCTGAAGCTGCTGGATTCCATCCAGAAAGGAGGATTCTCCTGTATTGCTTGTGTTCTATCAACAATTATGTATTTTACAGTTTTGTACTCACTCAGTATAGTTTTATCCCCATCTTAAATGTAACGTTTGCTATTTATTGTCCGGGAAATAGAAATAAAACACTTTTTTGCTAACGAACTTCGCCCTCGATCTCACAAAAGTCTCACATCTACTTCTCTTAGTCATCGATGATCATTCCTGTTTATCTAATCGTTTACCAATTCTTCATTACTAATCTAGTACGGGTCATACAGTACAGAATGGGAAACTCCATGTAATATTTTCTTATTGAAAATGGTAAACCAAAACTCTTTATATTAGTTATTGGTAAAAACTTCTTGGAAACTACACTTAGTGGGATTATCAATTTCAGTGTAGTTTTCAAAAAGTTGTATTTTGAGTATGAAGGAAACCACCACAATACTTTCATTGCGGATAGTATTTCTGTGCAAGAATATTTCCTTATCAATTCCAAATGTCACTGTTCTCTATTGTTTTGATTAACGTAGATAAATGAAAATTCGTAGGAAGCTTCAGGTAATAATAACTTCTGTAATTGTGTATGTGCGAGATCGTAATTTTCATCTTGTTAACTAGTTTAATCATCTATAATGGTGTCTACTGTCACAAATATTGTCCAAAGTTCTATGAGGCCGAGAAATGAATAAGTTCATGAAAATGAGGACATATTTTCCATGAATAGGTCGATTGGTTTATTGACTATCAAAAATTTTTGAAAATAATTTCAAAAAAGACACAACTCCAACTTTAATAAGTTACGACTATACTGATGAGAAGTTTAAATAATATTTGATAATAAAAAGGGAAATACTCATCGATCGAATATGAGATCATAGAACTAGAGCTCCACCATTGTTTTGAAATTAGGACTTTTTTAACTAACACATTACCTGGATGATTTGAAAGAATAACTTTATCACTTATCAAACATCCACATACAATAACTCTTTTACAACTTGAAAAAATAAACGAAAACCATATTATAATTGAGTGATTATAAACTCACCTGAAGATTTGTATTCATTTTTCATTCTTTCAAAACGTACAAAAATTTCAAATTTCTTTCAGAGTTTTGACGCTGATATAAAACAGACTTCTACTGCGAATCTAATTACTATAGAATGTTCCCACATAAAGTTCTGTCTTTTATATGGATGAATAGACAAACTTGTTTTCATCATAATATAGTCATTTACATCGATACTTCCAATTAAGTTGTCTGTTGAAAAGTTTGTAATTATTATTCAACAAAATGTATACAGAGTAGGACACAGAAAACGAAACAGATCGAATATCTCCAAAACACATATTTTCTGAGAAAAAATGCAAAAACATGGGTGAAATCTTTCTATCATTACCTCAACTGTCATACCTCTCCCCCCACCCCTCGGTCACTATCACCCAAACAGTTTGAACAGGGAAAGTAGTGACTGTGACACATCATCAAAAAGGTAATTTCATAAGGAATTTGGCCATGTTAATTTTCGCTACCTAATTTTCTATTTTGGTGCACTCTTGCGGAAAAAAGAACTTTTCCTTATTCCAAATTATAATACTTCATTTGCAAACTGTGCTGTCATCTTCATGGCTCTATTTGAACTGAACGTTTTATCTTTTTGTTTGTTCTTTTATACGGTTAGATCGCCGGTAGGTATTTGCTTGGGCAGGTATTTGTTCTCTCCTTTCATCCGAATGTCTCATCAAGTTTGCCTGTACTTGGGTGACTTCATGTGTTATTTTTTGTGTCGGTGTTTCTCTAGGTTCGTTGTTTCTAGGAACGTGTATCGTTTCGTGGAGTATATTGAATGTTAGATCTTGTTGTGTTTTGATTTGTTTCTGTTTCTCTATGAGTGAATTAATATTTTTGAATTTATGGATGTTTAGGTTATTCCAGATGTTCTTACGGTTTCCTTTGATGACCAAATTATATAAAACACTATTTTTTCTGGGAAAGAAAGTTTTTGGCTTTTTACTACTCCATCTCGATACAAAAAAGTGGGAATCTTCCAAAGAAAGGAAGGAAGCAATCATTTTTAAAAATGAAATAACACTAAACATAAATGTGTAGATCATTCAAAGAACTAACTTTCAGACACAAAATGGAAGAAAAAGGCCTCCTGAAACAGCTAATTTCATATAAACATCGAATTACACGAAAGAAAAAATTCTTTAAAAAAAAACTTTCATATGAACACTGGATTATACAAAAAACACTTTCTTATACTCAATTTGTATTCCAAACGTTATTTTAGATTTGAGTCAGATATCATTCACAATTTTTTCTATATTTCATACACTTTAGACTTATATTTACAGCACTATTTTAGAATTTTATATTTACAACAGTATTTTAAATTTTATTTTCACAACAATATTTTTATATTTTGAACACTTCATAATAGATATTTTCTTTTAATTTTTCTGATATGATTTCGAAATTCTAGAGCTACGTAGACAATTTCACTGTAGTCAAGGTCCGCCTTTTGGAATTTTGTCTATGTTGACCAGATACCTTATTAGGCTAATTGAATTAATAGTCATTGCTTTCGTAAAGTTTTACTCCCACTACCAAGGCTTGCCTTGTTGGGTAGTATGTATTTATTTATCATTGAATGTCTTCTTTTATTGTACCTTTTCTATTAATGTAGTGTAAATAAATATTATTATTATTATTACAAGTTCATTTCTGGTGGGGGAAACTTATGTTTGTTTTGACGTGTGTGGCGAGGTTCGACTTATATTTTATTGGGTTTATGTTTCCTTTTTTCTGCTCATCGTACCTTTGGATCAGTTTTTTCTTGATTTGGCCGATATGAAATTTGTCGCAGTCCAAACATTGTATGCTGTACACTCTGTACATTTTTTATCATTTTAGAGAACAATAGAATTTATGATTTTTAGAAAAAAAATGGTTCCTCAATTTTATTATTTGGTCGCAAAAAACGACTGTTAATAAAATAACGCATTTTCATAGCAACAAATAATAATTTTTCAAAGAACCGTTTTTTATCTTTAAATCATAATTTCCATCAATAAGTATATTACGGAAAAAAAATTCAGATTTACTCACAAATGATGTAAAAATAAAAAATAATATATTTTTGAGTAGCTCTCAACCTTTTGTTATTGAAACAATCAAGATTTAGAAAAAAATTCATTTACTTTATCAATTTTTGATTTCAATTGTTGATAAAAAAGTGAAAAATAAAAATTTTGTTATTTTTGAAACGGCGATCTATTCATCAGCGTATTGAAAATAACTTTACCAAGTGGAAGAAATTGTAGGGTTTTAGTTCGGTGATTATCAGGGTTTTTACGTTAACTTTCAGTTTATAAAAAATTAATAATTCACAAATACACAATTGACGGCAAAATTGAAATAAAAATTTTTCAACAACGGATTATTGTTCATTGATGTATTCCAAAACGATATGAATTTTTCCATCCTTCAATATTTATATTTAATATCTGGGGTAGTAACGCGCGCGAAAGTCAGACTACCCGTTTTTGGCTATAGTTTCAGGGCTCTGTAAAAATTTGCTAAAAAAAAGTTTCGACTCCAAGAGTTGAAAATTTTTTACAGCAGGTTTGATTAACTTGTTGGATCTTTTTTATAATTCAAAAATTTTGCAGTAATTGACAATCTGAATTTTTTTGCATTAACGTGCATTTAGCTCAGCTCAGTTGACCCGCGAATTGAGCCTAGAACTTGAAATGAAATTCAGTAAGCAATCAAACTGAGTTTCGGAAATTGCAGAAATCTTGATTGCTCAGTACGAGATTCACTTATTTCATATCCGTTAAAAAACTGAGCCCCGTATAATTTTGGTATGCGTTATCAAGATGCTAGGAGTCTTATAATTTCTGAATTGGATTGAATTGCTTCTGATCCGAATAAAGTTGCAATTCGACTTCAAAATTATAACGATTCGAAATATTTATTGAAGGATTGAGCCGATTGAACCCAGATAATCTAGAAGTAGCAATGTCTCTTGTTTTTTATAGTCAATATAAAGGTATTGCTAAAAATTCCCAAAATCGATTCAAATCATCATACCTATATCTACAAATTGAAAAAATCAATAGATCCTTATATCCGTAACAAACATCTGCCGCGCCACAATTTATACCTTCATCAAAATAATTTTCCAAAACAAATTTCCAAAACATATTCCTACAATAATAATTCCAAAATACATTCCTACAATAATAATTCCAAAATGCATCCAATAAATCATCTTTTCCAAATATTTTTTCATGACATCAATTTCTAAATGATTTCCAAAGGCCTTTTCAGAATATTATACGAAGAGCCATTGTACCTCAAAATCCAATAACATTCAAACCCACAATTTTTTTCACTCAAAGACATCTATACATTTCAGAATGGAGTCAAATGAGCTATAACAATCCACAAACAAGTCAATATAGAACAGAGCCATGGATATTTCATCCGGTAACACTCGAATGCAATCTAAAAAGACATTTACTTTACTGAGTTATTCCTTCAAGTCGTAAATCAGTATGAAAATGTATATAATAGCGAAGTTGAATAGCCAGATAATTTTTATTATTCTTATCATCCTCAAAACAAACTTAAATTGAATTACAACAACACAATCAGGACTATTGTCCTTCATATCGATATGAAACAAACAATCAGTACTGTTAATATGAATTTCCCGACAGAGCATATTCATTCGCAGATGACGCCAATAATTTATCAACTCAAACCAATACAAAATCTAATCATATTGTCAATATCTAGAAAGTCGACTCCTCCAGCAAAACAAATAATGAATGTTAATGTTATTCAGTCAAGTTTGCCACACATCTTTGTTCCTGAAATAAATAAAGGCAGAGCCAATAGTCTTATGGACTCTGGATTATTTTCTAAATTTCTTGAAAATAATATTTTTATGAACATTAAAATATTCAAATTGCCCATGAAATCAGTTATCATAATGAAGTGATTGAAGTTTCAATGTTTCAAGTCAATAGTCTACATACACTTTATAGTGTATACAAATTTAGCAACAAATATGATGAACTAATAGTTACTTTTGTAACAATACTAATCATAGGTGAAAAAAAATCGACGAATCCAACAAATAATTTGAAATAATCAAACTATTCAAATAATATCCCTTCAAGAGCATCCATAGTAATTGAGAATCTACCAGTAAATCAAGAAAGAAGTATATATTATCTTGATTACATTGAATGTTTCAATAAAGTTGAATCACGTAAGAACTGTTGTGAACGTAAACAATCATATGGAAATCACTGCTATAACAAATTCCAAAACAGAGCCTATCAAAATAACAATTCCAGAACCAAAAGATAACGAAACTTTAAATATTAGTAGTAGTAAGTAAGTTTATTGACTACGTTACATACTCAAGTATGTTGGTAGCAAGTCATTCACAATGAAAATGAGTCATAAATATTGGACAAAACAAACATTTTAAAAATTATCTAAAATATTCTCTAGTCAGAAATAATATCTGACTAGAGAGACTAAAAACAATATCTCAAAAGATAGTTTCTCATTGTTTTTTTTAACTTAGGTTGACCGAGAACTTTGAACTCACGGGGAAGACAATAATACAAATTGAAGTCCAGGCTATTTTTTTGAGATTTTATTAAACAAAATCGTTCTGTTCGAACTGGATTGGCATTCCGTGTTAATACACGGAATGCCAATCCGTGTATGTACATCAGTCTGTCTGATCATGGAACTCAACTTTTTGTGAATTTCAACTAAAACTGCAAATATGAATGTACGTAATGGCATTATCTTGAATTTTATAAAAATATGTTGGCAATGTTCTCTATGATAATAGTGACTGATGATTCGTATAGCTCTTTTTTGAATCTTGAAAATATCCGCAGCTCCCATAGAATTCCCCCAGAGAATTACACCATAGTGGAAGAGTGAAAAAAGAAAAAAAATAGGTTATTTTCAAGATATGGGGACTAGTTACATCTCTCAATTGAGGTAAAATGAATATTGTTGAACTTTTTAACTGATTAGTGTGACAGGTCCAAGTCAGGTTATTGTCCAAAGTTATTCCTAATAAGTAATTTTACCTCTTTCACATCATCATTTACAGTACGCGCAGAAAAATGCAAATTTTGGGTTTTATTTGTATTTAATTCAAGATTATTCATTGTGAACCAACTCTCTGTCATATTCAGTTCATTTGCTACC
>WOGR01000806.1:0-22738 GCA_015342045.1 Leptinotarsa lineolata
AGAAAATTGGACGATTCAACGCCACTTTTCCTCAATGGAGAGGTCATTTCATTTGGAACGGAGGTGAAATATCTTAGCATTGTCCTCAAAAAAAACTCATCTGGAACGTTCACTTGGAAATAGTTTTACAGAAATCCAAACCGTCCTCATGGACATGTCGAAGGATTTGTGGTGAAACTTGGGGTTCAGGTCCCAAACAAATCCATTGGATATATGTGATGATTGTCAGACCAATGATCATTTATGGAGCAATTGACTGGTGGCCGAAAGCTTTACAGAAAACAGCTCAGGCGAAGCTCTCTGACATGCAGAGACAGGCTTGTCTGGCTATCTGTGGTGCCATCAGTTCCACACCGTCAGCGGCCATGGAGATCCCTCTTGAACTACCTCCTATCCACATGGAGAGAGAGGCTAGATGGACTGCATTCAGACTTGTGCTCTTCGCCAATTGCACGAGGTAATCAAATGCAGAGTACTCCAGACTGCTGGCTGACACTTGACGTCATTCTAGGAATGACCTCTGACTTTATGCCAACTGTCATATACGAACTGCCTTATACAGTACATTTCCCGAGTAGAGAGGACTGGATCTTCCGGGAGAAGGAAATATTAATAGTAGATAGTTGTTGGTCCACACATGGATCAAAAACACCTTCAGGCTCTGGTGCAGGTGTCTTCAATTGCAGACCCAGGACAGAGATATCAACCTGCCTAGAGGCCTGAGCGACTCAATAGGGAAACAACAAATTGTCTCTGGTCTGGATTCCTGGCTACACTGGCCTAGAAGGCAACAACGCTGCTGACTCCCTTGTGAAGGAGGGTGCTGCATGTAGCTTCATCGTACCAGAACCTGTCATTGGCATTGCTTTAGGCTTTGCCAAACAAACATTGAACACCTGGATGGCAAGAAGTTTTGAACACTTCTGGCAGAATCTTCCAGGATTGGCTCACTCCAAGGCGTTCATTCACCCTTCAAAGCTTGAAAACAAAAAGTTGTTGGACTTTAGTATGGATAAACTACGATGTCTAACAGGCCTCCTTACAGGTCATTGTCATCTGAATCATCAAATGCAGAGACTCGGACTGTCAGAAGACAGTGTGTGTCGCCTCTATTTGGAAAATGATGGAATAGCAGAGCATATACTTTGTGCTTGCCCCACCGTGGACCGAATCAGGTTTACAGAGTTTGATAGCACCACACTCCCACCGTCTGACCTGAAAGATCACTCACCAGATGGGTTTATTTGGTCGAGTTTGAATAGGTGTGAGCTACAATAAACCCTTGCGGGTTGAGGTGTAGGGTCGAATATAGACCCACTCACTTTTGACTCAACCTAACCTAGTTTTCCTGTGAGCTTAGCGAAATTAACCATTTTGAATGTGTGACAAGTAAATTAAAATATGTTATTAGGATCGTGAATAGTAATCTTCAATTATATTGTTGATAAGTCTGAGTTGAGTCTCCAACCACAAAAATATAATATTTGAAAAAAATCAGGTTACAGTTACGCTATACTTATTTTCAAAAACACAGGGCAGAACTATAATCTGAGACTTTAAAAATTCTGAAACCAAATCTGAATAAAATTGTGTTATGTTATTGCTCTCTTTTGGTAACTGAAAAATTCCCAAATAAATTTTATCCCAACATATCAAAAAAAGACAAATTGAATAATTCACATTTGTTATCGTTTATTGATGTAAATATGGTATTTTACAGCTAATGTAGTTGAAGCTAATGGTACAGTTTATTATAACAATGCATATGGACAAGCAGGACTGGATGTGCACTATGTTAAAGTGAGTGTATATATCCACTTTTCTAAAAAACACTTTTCTCCAGAAAATCAACGTAATTCAGTTCGTTCGATTTAAATGAATTTCATTTTCAGGAATCGCAAGAAGCATTTCTCGGTGCACCAGGCATAAAAAATTGGAATGGTAAGAATTCATTAGAAAGGGATTTTTCGGCACTCGTGAGAATCTTTTCAAGAACTGCAAATCTTCTGAAGAAGGGCAAATTTGGTGATCGTGAGGCCATTCGATGTTGCCTCTTCTGTCTATCCAGTGCCAAAGCTGATTTTATTAAACAGTATGGTGGGGGTCAAATGCTTCAATTGCTCGTATGAATTCCAACATGTTGCACAGCACTGGATTGGAAGAAAAGGCAGCATTGAATAGCTTTTATGATCACCAGATAAGTCGCTCCTTGATTTTTTCCATGGAAATGACTATAAGGTAGAATTGTTGATGAGTGCCAAAGAATCATTTCGAAAATACTGTGAAATATGCGAACAGAAAGAAATATTCATCACAGTATGGATGCAGTCTCCATTTGATTTCTTAGTTTTGAGAACATTTTGGGGTGATAGTCACCACCGCTTGGGAAAAAAGTAGCTCACTCAAGAAAACCAAAAAAGAGTGTTAATTGATAATGACTCATTATTCGTTCTTTTTTGACCACTCAATATTTAGTGTTTCTAGGGAAGTCCGCATCATATGGGATTATTTTAATGATAGCTTCGTCAACAGTTAACTTTGGCATCATTTTCTGCTTATATCGAGATGGAAAATAACTGCAAAAAATGTATGGGCAGAGATTTCTAGAAGTTCCATTATATTTTTTTTTCCTGGCACTTCAACAAACTGTATACAATTGGAATAACCACTGTGCGCTATAGACTCAGCTCTGATAAGTATCATGCTTCCTTCCTATGAAAATTTTCCAGATATTTTCTATAGATGGAGAAGTAGAAAGACAACAAGCTTTTTTTCGCTAAAACTCCAGAAAAATATATCTCTTTCAATTAGAGTGCAATTGAAAGCATGCTGTTTTCAATTACAACCAATTGATAATTATGATCTGTGAAAATGTTTTGAAATACTAGTTATAGTACTTGTATTTGAATACAATATGTTTGTCACAATATATATTTTTGAATCAAAAGGTCTCCACGAGAGTAGGTTATAAAATCCAAAGAAGATTAATATAATGCCAAAGCCATAGTCAATAAAAATACAGAACTTAACTCTTATAGTCTAACGGTAGCATATTAACTGTTATTTCAATAAATTCTGTTGCTTTCAGGTGCTTTAGTTTCTCAATCGTTATCACGAAATGGAGGTTTTACAATAATCCCACAAAATTCAGAGGTCTACGAGAGAATGGACTTATTAGGTGAGTATGTTATTACCATTTGTAGTGACTGAATAATCAGTGGCAGATCCAAAGAAGATGAAAGGGTGAGTTCCATCCATATCCTCAAAGTTCAAACTGAGCTTTGTTAGTTTCTTGATTAGTATATTGGAAACTTAAACTACGCTCTACAGAAACTGAAACAGCTCTGTCTGATTGGCCAAACAGCCCGAAACTGGTCTTCAAGTTTGTTCCAATAATTGAAAATCGATTCCGGAAGTTGTATCGCCAAATGCATATGCAGGAATTACTTCTGTGGAGAATCCTACACTGACACCTGTCGGATATAATCCAACGCCCATCTAACGCCCTTCATGGTATAAGCCAGGGGAGTAGTTGTTTTCTGATAGGTGTCAGTCCATAAATCTACTGTGTAGGTGGGTTGAGACTGGCCTGAATGAATTGTTTATTCAAATAATTTGAAGAGAAAAGTGTTCTGAGAAATATACTGGAAGTACTGGAGCTTCACTGAAGAGGAGTCGCTAAAGGTTACATTTTAATATGTTTCTTGAATAATTCGAATCTCCATGACTACACCAGAAAGTTCTTCAAACTGTTTCGCTGGGATTGATTTCAAAGAGATGCGGAGATGGAAATGGGTGAAAATTTTAAAAATCAATTTTTATTTGTGAAAAATTCTTGAGATGTAACAGTAATATTGTTCAGATTATTGCAGAAAGTCTATTCCATCGACATTATGATAGATGCATCATTGATGCAGCTTCACATGCGGACCCAACAGGCAATGCCTGATTTTTGGCACCATCGGGCACATCAGGAGGTGCAGTGGCAAAATATCGTATTGTAAATGTGGTCTGGTGTTACAGAGTTCTCTTCAGTTGTTGCAATATATTTGAAATTTGTGATAATTAGAACTGAATAGGAAGTAAGTACCCCAACATGGATGCCTGGTTGTAAAATCGCTTCACGTCTAGCGCTGTTTCTACTCTGTTTCTTATGTAAGATGATTTCTCAAGGAATATCAAACCAAAATATGGAATTCATAATCCAAGCGAGTATCACTGAAGATACCCAGATCGAAATAATGCCGTTTGGTATTAGCTCCCAAATTTACCCTTTTGGGGTTGAGTTTCATCTAGTTGGGGAATGTTCTTCTGGTATAGAAGTAATTCGTCGATAACTGCTTCTCTTTGATATTTCCTGCAAAATACTTCTTTATGGCCCATAATGAATATAATCTTATCAAATGTTTGACGATTTCAGGATATTCTGTGACTAGTATGAGAGATGGGAATGAAATTTATAGCATAGGAGGTGCTCCCCGAGCTAGCCATTTGTTGGGTATGGTAAGTAATCTCAAATATTTACTATCTCCAGGAAATATATTGATACTGACAGGAATCTATACTAATAATATAAATGTGGAAGTTTGTGAGGATGGATAAATGTATGTATGCATGCTTTTGGCTTTTTCACGCCTAAACGACTAAACGACGACAGCTCATGCATTAAAATAACATATAGGCCACAATTTACAAAGGTTTTGTGTTATTTTGGTCATAATGTAATGATGAGTATTGAGTAAGTGTGAAAAATTTTTACTCCCTGAGAGCTATCTTGGCGTGCGCTGCCTATACCGTTGGAGTTACATGAAGATAATATACCGTAAGATTGTTCATCTCAGTTAGTTCTGAATAAAAGTCCACGATAATATATATCTACCTCCTATGTGCTAGCCACTACATGCAAAATACTGAGCCATAAATACAATTGAATTGGATACTTCTTACAAAATTTGATACTATTTACTTACGTTACGGGCCATTTGCTAACGTTACGGGTCATTTGCTTACGTTACGGGCCATTTGCTAACTTTACGGGCCATAATATACCGTGAGATTGTTCATCGCAAATAGTCCTGAATAAAAGTCCGCGATAACATTTATCTACCTCCTATGTGCTAGCCACTATGTGCAAAATACTGAGCCATAAACACAATTGAATTGGATACTTCTTATAAAATTTTATATTATTTACTTACGTTACGGCCATTTTCTAACGTTACGGGCCATTTGCTTACGTTACGGGCCATTTGCTACCGTAAGATTGTTCATCCCAAATAGTTCTGAATAAAAGTCTGCGATAACATATATCTACCTCCTATGTGCTAGCCACTATATGCAAAATACTGAGCCATCAATTCAATTGAATTTGATACTTCCTAAAAAATTTGATACTATTTACTTACGTCACGAGCCATTTGCTTACGTTACGGGCCATAATATACCGTAAGATTGTTCATCCCAAATAGTTCTGAATAAAAGTCTGCGATAACATATATCTACCTCCTATTAGCTAGCCACTGTACGCAAAATACTGCGCCATAAATACAATTGAATTGGATACTTCTTAAAAAATTTGATACTATTTACTTACGTTACGGGCCATTTGCTAACGTTACGGGCCATAATATACCGTAAGATTGTTCATCCCAAATAGTTCTGAATAAAAGTCTGCGATAACATATATCCGCCTCCTATGTGCTAGCCACTATATGCAAAATACTGAGCTATAAATACAATTGAATTAGATACTTCGTATAAAATTTGATACTATTCACTTACGTTACGGGCCATTTATCTACTTCACGGACCATTTGCTTATATGGAAGGGCGCCTTTTGATGTACTACTGCTTCAAACAATCACTTCACTCTGCTTCTCCAAAGTGCTTATTTGTAACTATACATACCTAACTCTTTATGAAATCGTAGAACATTTATTAAATTCCGCTCCACTATAAATGCCGATATAAAAGAATATCAATATTGTAGATATTTTCTTCCGTAATTGGGTATAACACAAATGATTTGATTATATCTTTACATATTAGCTTACGACGAAAAAGAATTTTGGAATTCATATGAGAAATCAGGGACACCCTTCGAAAATAATAGTGAGAATTTTATTTTGAGTAATGAAAATTGATTCTTTTTTCAGGTTGGTATATATAAAAATTATAAAGCTTTCAAAACATTCTATGGAGATGAAGTGGGTTCTTATTTTGGATCATCCGTATTGAGTCAGGATGTGAACAATGATGAGGTAGAAGATTTATTTATAGGAGCCCCGATGGGAAAGGGATCAACTTTTGAGGAAGGCTATGTTTACGTCTACGAAAATGTATGTATCCTCATGTTTCAGATTATAAAATATCCCTTTAGAATATGTTATTATCTCAGTTGTAATTGATATGAGTATGTCTAGGGAGATCTTACATCTGTAACTATTTCATAACTCTTCCATTTATTGTCGACTGACTCTTCAATAGACCTGAATAATTGAGTCGGTTGAAAAGTGAGATTTTGTGGAAATGTAGTATTTATCTTGAACATTCAATGTTGTTGAATGATTCAGTATAAAAAATCCCAAGAGACTTCATAATTATATGTATACAGTGAGCAACCTTGATATGAAACCAAAATTGTTTTTACTTCTGAGTTCCTGATAAAATTTCCAATACTTTCAATGGAAAGCACTTTTCAATATATCACACACCTGAACAGCTAAACTGATTGAATCAGGTATACCTGAGATTTCAATTTTTGCTGGAGAAGAAGATGACATCATGATTCGATCCAATCAATGATGAATCAATGATGAAGCTCTTGCATCCTAATTAGTGTTATTAGTAGTATATTTAGTGTTTCAATTAAAATGGCTAATTCAGTTTTCTTTCCAGTAAATGGAATTAGCAAATGTGCTTTTCTTTCCGTCAACGAGAAGATTATTATTCTCAATCTAGATGACGGTCTCATACACCACAATTCTTCGTATACCGTCGATACTCTGGTGGAAATATGTTTGCAAATGACGGGAGTTTCAGATTCATTGATATTCAATTTCGAAAATGAAAGACAAAATGAAGCTGTGAAATCACCAAAACTATCTGTGCCTGTTGATGAAAACTACAAACTTACAATTGGGAAAAGAGTACATTCACTTTATTTTCGAAAGTATGTCTCCAATGATGGACAGAAATAAATTGAGGAAAACTCAGAAGGAATGAAATTTTCAGAAGATTGCTTTTAATAAAAAATTATGGAATTATGTGCTGGAAGAGACATTATCTAAGGCAGATTAGGGAGTTTCGAAGTGAGAATGAAAAGACATATTATCTAGACGAAACTTGGCCAAACGAAGGATATACCGTTGGAAAGATTTGGCAAGACAAAAACATTAAAAGTTTACAGTACACAGGAGGTTAAGTGATCACTTCTGTACGGTAGTCAATCATTTTCATAAGTCTGGAATACCAGATTGGAGTCTCCTTCTCCTTATTGATATTTAGGTCAAAGCATTTCGGCGATTACCATGAAGACAGCGATGTGGGTGGAAATTATTTTGAGCAAATATTAGACATCACTTCACCCAACTATGTGATTCTGATGAATATGCAACGAAAGGTAGAAGAATACCACTCAATGGTATTCTGTTATAATGTTATATTATTGGTATATTCAATGGCTTCAACAAAAAAAAAACAAACCATTTGATGAAAGTATGGTTCAGAAAGAACTACTGTCCATAGTATTGTGGATGGTTTGTTTATATATGATTCATTTCACTTCTTTCAGGTCTTGACAAAAACCTGACCATTGTAGATCAAGCGAAAAGTCTGTGGCTCATTTGAGATTCGAGACAAACTCAAAAAACTTATTGAACTTATGTAACTCTTAAGATCATTTATGGAAAAAGAAACTTCCTCACAAAGGCAACAAGAATAATGTTGTGATAATTTAGTTTTGTCTACCCTAAATTTTGCTGATTCAGTGTACGGTCCTTGTTTAACGAGACCACATGAGCAAAAAATCCAAAAGATTCAGAATCCACGTTTACGTCTCATTCATGGAGTTCGAAGGCGAGAAAGTATTTCCAATAAATTGGTTGAAACGGGATGGTTGAATATGGCAATGCGTAGGCGGCTGCATGCAACGTGCTCATTTCACAGAATAATCATAACGAAGATTCCGATTTACTTATATGAACCGATGTTCATACAATCCATATTCGGGTTTCTTTGTCAGATAAAACAATACATTTGAAATCAAAGATATTGCTGGTTTAACAAACGGACTTGCCTTCTATCATCAAAATGGAATTGTTGACTGCGAGGATGCTTGAAAAATCAACTCCTTTGGTAATCCATTTGATTGGAGGTTTCTTTTCTGTAGGTTTAAAACATACAATAATGATGGTAACCTGACAAAACCTAAGTTTCAGATCGACTTTGTTCAACTACAAGACTCCTTCCTAGCCTATTTTTCACTTGAGTTTTTTGTTGGTTCTGCTGTCAGTCTCTACTTGTGTAAATCTAGTCAGTATTTGTAACATTATTCGCGAGCATAGAAACAAAATTAAAAAGTATAAAATAGACCATTTTTTGATGATCTTCAAGTCGGAACATATATTCCACTAGTTGTTCCCCCCTTAGGACGCTCCAACCCCAATGTTTGGAAAGAAAGTCTATGAAACAATACACATCTTTCTCATTTGGTTATGCCCTAATCAATTAGTTGATAGGAATGATTGATGTCAAAAAATTCAGTTGATGTTCCATCGACAAATACTCAAGAATTGATATCATTTTGGAAGCTTATCTCTCTTCCAGTTGAGACTTTGCTTTGGTAGATTGCATTTTTTGGTTCTGTGAGTTTAGTATGAAGTTTTACTCAATTTTCAAACGATTTGCTTCTTGCATTATGAAGAGAGGATTTTTGGAACAATTGGATCAGTTTATTTTATGAGGACCTAGATTCTCAAAACCTCTTTGTATCAAACCGTTCCAAGATTCAATTTTCATCACCTTACTATCCAGTTTTACTGCTACTATTCATTACTACAGCGAATAACAAAAATTTAACAGTTTGATGGTGAAAGACTAATTAATATCGATGATTATTTCAAATATTGTATACTAAAACTATTTCTGTTTCTTGTTCAGGCAGGAAGAAACACTGCAAAACTTGTTGGGTCGAAAAAAACTGGCGCTAGATTTGGAACAGCTGTTACTGCCCTGGGAGACATAGATCTTGATTCTTTCAATGGTGAGGAAAACATTCTATCCATCTATCTTTAACCGTTTGGTATTTTATTTTCAACAAACTTTCACTAAACTTGCATTACTTGTGTGTATGTAATTCTCAGAAACTCTCAATCTAATATAACGGACAGCCCAAGATGGCGATCAAGTGTTTTTTTGGGCACTCCTTTATTTCGATATTAAATAAAATGGTTTAAAAAAACCGAAAAGGAACAGGATGACACTTTAAATCTAATATAGCGAACCACCTGAGATAACAAAACCCTACGAGTTATCGGTATCCTTAGGCAGGAGAACATAGTAAAAATCTGTGGTGAACGGGTCTTTCCGTCGTTCTAATTCAATATTACAACTCAAGCACACGAACCTTCATGCCTTCGGTTCATTTCTTACACCTTCTCTACGAAATATGAGACGGCACAACGTTTCATACATTTATTTAGGTATAATATAACTTAAAATCACATACAATAACTACCTAGAGAATATGCATCAGATATATCAAAAATCTTCGATATACAAAGTCGACACAGTTCTCATCTTCATAAATATTTTACATGCACCTTCATGGTAGTATCTACAAATTCGATCACGACCAATGAACACACCAGTTTAATCGATCTTGATAGGCCAGGGCAAAATTCAATCGAATATATGACCGTCGTTCTTGGGTATGTGTTTACGGAAAGTTATATATGTATTTAATATGTGGGATGATTTTGAGAGGGTAACCAGTCATTTACAAACTCAAGTACGGCAACAATATCTAAAATTATCTTGTCATTAACAACGCCCAAATTATAATGGGGTTACTAACGCTTAAATACCCTATTAATACACAAATATAGAAATACATTAATGAGTTCATAGTATCATAAACACAATAACTCCAATGAAACATGCTCAAACTTTCAAAGACAAATACCATCATCTTATCAGTACATAGGTGAACCAATACTTATTCAAATTCAGTTTGTGATCATAATATATCAATAATGCCCTTAATCATATTAAAATTCAGTTTATAGTCATAAAACTTCAGTAATGTCATGAAATATATATTCAAATTCAGTACATAGACGTAAAACATCGATAATGCCATAAATTATATCCAAATTCAGTATATAGGCACAAAACATTGATAAAATATTAGTGAAACGTTTTCAAATACAATAAATAAATAAATGAACCATTACGTTGGTTCATATTCGATGCGCAAGCAATCATTGTCAATAAAATTCAATAAACTTTCATGGTTAGGAAGGATTGTCTATTTAAAACAACTATTGTTTCTCGATTCGCGTTCTTCACTTATTCTATAAGAGATTGTCATTATCTCGGATATGAAATGAAGGTAAGTTTCCTTATACATCGCTTCTATACTTACGTAAGGTCAATTCCAAGTTCATGACATAAGTATCTGTCCTCGTACTTCGACAATACTTCATGGTTCTGATTCATCGTAGATTTTTGAGCTTATCAATACCTGTTTTGATAAATTTCCATATCACTATTCGTCAAACGAATATTATTTTGGCTGATATTTGTTATTTTTACACTTTCAACTTCGAAAATACTAATTATTCGTATCAACATCAATATGCATCATTTCCATGGACATTGCGGATATTATTATTATTCACTTAATCGGAGTTGATCAGTGACTTTCAAATTTCACGTACTTTGCATAATTACTTTTACACCAACGAAGATACTTTTAACTTGACGGTTCACACTGTACTATCTCAATGAGTAACTAGCTCACTATTCACTCGGAAATCTTCATGACGTGTTGTTTACTCGAAATTCGCGCATCGCAGGTGCGATGATCATAAATCTTGCTCCGGTTCTTTTAGTCCAGCTGTGTTATGACCCTATTAATTATTTTCTTAATATTCGCTGTGACAGTTTAATGATTATTAGTAGCCAGCCGCCGGGTTTGATTTCTGCTGACGGTAGAACTTCGATCCGACACCCCAATATTTACGTTAATTAGTCCTGACCAAATTTCGGTTCATCACAAACCGACACAATTTGAAAAGTGGTCAATTTTTCACTGAGTCATTGGAAAAAATGGACGATTCAAGTGAACCGTACTTTAATTGGAAACAAATTTGCCCTCAAACATATTTTTTACATTCTCCCTCTGATTTTGACTCGACGTGGATCCAGATGCGTGATTTTATGTCGTTTCAGATATTGCTGTTTCCGCTCCTTTTGAAGATGATGGAACAGGTGCAGTGTATATTTACATGGGAAGTCGGTCAGGCATCAGTACATCTTTTGCCCAAAGATTGACACCAGAACAGTTCAATGGTAATTTAGTGAATGTGAAAGGCTTTGGCGTAGGATTGTCCAAAGGAAACGACATTGATGGGAATGGACACAATGGTATGTTTTCAAATAAGAGAAGTGATTTTAATTAAAAAATTCTCTGAGAGTGTTGATCAAGCGAAAAAATGGCCTCAAGTACGTTCATATCAAAAAGATAATCGATTAACTCATTGTAGATCTGGCCATCGGAGCCTACAAAAGTGGAAATGTCTTCATATTGAGGACCAAGAGCGTGATAGACTATAAAATGTCTCTGCAATCGAACGTAACGAATCTGAAGATCAATGATGTTAACAATATGAAAGTCAAATATTGTGTCTATTACAGTCAAAGAAGCAACATGAAGGACTTGAAAACGATCGATTTCAATATGACAATTGCCTTGGATTACAGAGTGAAAGGACAGAGAATTCATGTGAGAACAATTCAAGCATCCTTGAAGAAGTTATCTTGTGGAACAATAGATATATTGACCGAGGTAAGATCAAGTAACCTGAGGTAGCCTCCTGATCGTGCTTGACAAACGTAATTCACAAGAGGTTCGACCCCAAACATTTTATAGTAAACTAATTTTGGACGATTTATTTGTCAAACTATTTTCTTCTACTAGTATGACTGAGATGTTCTATATTGTTAGCTGAACATCAGGCGCTGAGTACTCGAACAAATCAACTACCCATAGAATTGAACAAGGAAAATCAATGTGGAATATTTCTTTTATATATCTATTTCCATCGAGTCTCAAACTATCTGTCAGACCACGTCAAGTTGATGGAAGCAGTCAGGTTGAGGCCAAACAATTGTTATTTGACAATTTTTTTCCTACATCATTTTATAGCTATTCTACTCGAATCAGAAAAAATTATTCTAATCTTTTTTGATTATCTGTATTGAAAACTATTCCATATATTATGAGGTTCCCCAGAATAACATTATGACTATTTCAGCCTTCTCCAGCATTAACTCCATTTACTATATCGATGACTCCGCAGATACCTGACAGTGTCTTTGGAGTTGGAGAGGATGAAATAGAGAAATCAATAGTATTTTCTCATGGTTGTGGAGACGATCAAATTTGTCAAACGAGGATATCTCTTGATTTGACACCGAACAAGTGAGTTATAATCGTGTTTTATTTTTCATTAGCGCTCAAATAGCTTTTGAAAGTAGATAGGTTCAAAGTGAGTTGGTCCACCCAATTCTTCATTGAAAACCATGGGGATTCACTATGGCTCGTGCCTATTTTAACTGTTTCATCATCTTCCGAACAAATGCAGCACACAGTGCTTGGCGACATTTCAAGTCTTTTCATATGTTGACAACAGTGACCTGTACGTTAGCCTGTTTGATATCTTAAATCTTCCTTGCTCCAACAAGTGTTTGGAATACTTCGAAAAATGTATCAATGCCTTGGAATGTGGCAAATCTGGTAGATTTTGTCAGAAGTCTGCTATCTTTTTCGTAGTCGAGGTGTTTTTTGTTGCAAAGGAGTTCATTACCTTCCAGGCTAGTTTGGCCAGGAATCCAGACCAGGGACAATATGTTGAGGTCTTCCTATTGAAGATCATTTCCAGATTGCTGAAACTTCCAGTGTCAGTCTGCGACGGCTCCATACAAGCAGGTTTTGTTCAATCAGCTTTATGCACAATTATGTATGTTGTCTAGCTAGTCAGTCTCTTCAGAAAAATGTAAAGAGGAAGTAGATATAGAAGGATATCCATGAATACTGATGGTGTGTTGGTGGTGGTCATGATAGAGAACGTTGCCTCAGCAGTTTGGTGTGGAGCTTGCTGCAATCACGCAACTGATCCGTGATCTTATATCCAATGATTTTTTGGGTACTAATCCCCAATTTTTTCGTGAATTCTTTGACATGTTCTTAAGAATAGTTTGGCTTCGTGTGAAACATTTTCCAGGTAAGCGTTCAAGAAGTGAGTTCTTTCAACAAGAAAAGTATCAAGATATTTCACCTTCGCTGTAAAAAAGTGTAATTTAATCATCCAGATTCCTCTTCCTGGTTGAGGGGACTACCACATTTTTGCTAGGGTTTACAAACCTCTGTCCCCTCTTGCACCAACTGTAAACATCTTTTAGCGTTCTTTGGAAGATATTACAGGCTACCCTTCCTAGGATCTCTTTGCCAAGATAACATGGTCATCTGCATGGGCTTGCAGACGGCTTCTCTTCGGTCGATTTTGGAATCCATTGAAGTTATTACTGGGGTGAAAGCAAATGAACTTTCATTGAAGTTCCATCATATTATTTACCTCTATATGTGAATTCGTTCGGAATAATTCTGCCTTCTATCTAACATAACTCAAAATGTTTATCTGAATAATAATACCAAATCTATGAAGCTAGTGAACATCACTGGCTCTTGGTTTCATTTTGGATTTTTAGGACACCATCTACCCCTTGTAGGTGGTAAATCATTTCCCTATTCTCTGGAAAGGAGGAATAAGGTCAAAACCGTAGTTCAAAGAAAATACTCCAGATAGTGCTAGTCCGACATGCTAAGGACTCATCAGTGGTGATGATCGCGGATGCAAAGGCTGGACAGAGTTGTCGTTATTCGTCACAAGCCTGAGTAAGCAAAGGCAGTGACATCTTTCCTCAGAAAAAACAATTTTTAGCCACTCAGAGTCACTCAAGGCACCGCAAGATAACAGGCGCCCTTTAGTCTTGGTGATGCAGAATTCTGTAAAGAAGGACATTTTGTTTCCAACTAATCGTGGAGCCTCATATGAACCATGAAGTAAGCAAAGAATCCGATGAGATTCGAAATGGATGATTGTCCCCAACTGTCATACCTGTAACATCGCATCAAGAGCGACAGCTTCTCAGTTCTCAAACTCTTGATCCTGTCCAATAAACCCAAAATGTGCAACCAAAAAGTTATTATTAGGCAGCAGACGCATGAAGGGAAGGAACATGACAAAAAATGCCCTGCGTGGCCGAATTGAATGTATCATCAGGTATAGCTGACTTGCACAGGCCCACATATGGTCATCAAGGTGAGGCTATTTCAGCTTGAATATCCGACAACCTCATATTGAACAATCATCTGAAATCTCTTCGATAACCCATCATGGCTACCAAAGCGAATATTACAGAAGACACATACGATTCCAGAGCTGGGAGGACCAATAATATATAATTTGGTTGGTAGGTGTAATTATTACCTTGCAACTGTAGGAAGGTATTTCCATGGAGATCTCCTTCCGTAGCTACATATTTCTGTGGCTTGAGAAGTAGGCCAACTTTCGATGAAAGTGGCTCACTGACGTTCAGGTTCTCACTGGATTGAGGAAAATGTATCATGGTCTGTCAGCCTTAAAGTAGGTCACTGTAATCTGGATCATAATATGCAGACTGTCGGAAGACTTGGACTTGGAAGATAGTACGTGATAGAGTTTCACTCTTGCAGTGGCATGTTGAATAGACCCATTCACTTCGGACCTACCCATCTACCAATCAACCTCTGAAGTCAAAAATATCTACCTTTTTTGTAGATCAAGCATAGTGTTGGGTTCGGATAAGCAGGTACAGATTTCTTTAACTGTGAAAAATGAAGGAGAACCTGGTTACCAATGTCAACTACTTCTGCAAGTACCTGACGGAGTGGAATATCGTAGAGAGAAGGAATGCAATTCAGAAAATTCAACTTTAGCTTGTTCATTCAGCACCACTTTGCTGAATGAAAAAAAAGTGAGTATTTTCAAAAAAAATCTGAGAATCTTTTTTATGCTATTCAGACTCTGGATGGAAATTTCGTTGACGGCAACAAACTTTACTGAAGTGTGGTGAAATTGTCCATTTCATTATTGTTAATGAAATCGGAAATTTGACTATAACTCTTCTTGTTCCGGAGATATACTGGAAAAACTGGAAAATTCAAATTTCATTTTTTTGCCGGATTTTGTTTTTCATTTGAAGAGATATTGGAAATCTTTCAAAACTTCGCAGACACATAAAATGGGCTATCAGAACATGGAACAGAACTTTGATATGGTGTTGTAAACAGCCATAAAGTACTCTCTAGATCAAAACTTCAAATACTGATCTGTATTTTGTGGCCATATTTTTATCATTCATAATAATTCAAAATTGAGAAATTGGATTCTCAAAATCGATAATTTGTAGCCTTCTTGATTCTCGAAAAATTATCAACATTTCATTCCAATTTGTTTGAGAATGAACTTTATTTTCGATTGAATGAATAAAGCAACAAATACTTGAATTTGTTATTCCGGACATTTATGGGTTTTCACTGGACGGAAATAAAATAAAAATAATGTTTAAATGTCAAATTTGAGACCTTTCGAAACTAAATGACAGTGTTGAGCATTCAATGTTTGGTTTTTGAGATAGATCAAAATAGCAATCACAACTATTATCACAAACTTCAACAACTTCAAACATCATCAGAACATATATAACAACGGTCATTTTGTTAAAACAAAAATTCATTCAAGAATAATATAATACATCCAAATAGGCAGGGCATATTTTGACGAAAGATGTGATGGATTATATTAATATCAATTTTGGGAGGTTTGGTGATCCTAATAATATTTTCGAGTGCCCTTTTTTTTCATTAGTTGGGAAAGGGATAGTGCAATTTTTCATGGATGAACAATTCAGTTTTTAAGCGTTTAGAACTTTATTGAATACATCATCAGGGTTCTATAATAAAATAAATTCATAAGAAAACAGTATATGTGCCAATGCATATCACAAATCAATATAGTTTTTACTAATCTCATATTTTTTAAAATGAAATAACAATCGGATGGACTTACCAAATATTAGTTTATCCATGTTGAAAAAACATTAAAATATAATTAACAGACAACATTAGTACGAGAACAAACGAAAATAAGGACTAACCACATAATAGTCATTAAACTACGGGGACATTGAAAATGAATACGCTATCAAGAGAGATAACTGATTAAAATTGGACATTTTTGTTTATCATTTTTCAAAGTTATAATCGATAGAAAGCTATCAGAGGATAGTGGAAACTTCTTTGTACTAAACTGTAAAGGAATACGATTTAACAAATTGAAATAAGCACTGCTCAGTCCTTCAATATCTCTCCTAGTGTTAACACATTTTCGTTTATAAATGTGGATCATCTCACTGAATAGTCGTTTTCCTGATAATGAAGGTTGACCATCCGAAATTATTATTTTCGTTTGTTTTCGTTTGTTCGTCCACCTGTAAGTTTTTTTCTTTTACAAAATATCAATTTGCAATATGTATTGGCATATATACTGATTCCTTATGGAATCATTTTTTATAGAGCCCTGATGATGGATTTGGTTAGGTCCAAAATTTTGACAAAAAACTAAATTATTCATCTACGAACTAATTTTTGATTCCTTTCCCAGCATTTGAATATGTCAATATGTTTTATTTCTTTTCAAGTGATAATAACCAATCAATGAATTAATTTTTTTTTCTTGAGGTACAGTTATAGTTACTTGTTTTCTTCGTGAAATCATGGTGCTTGTTGGTGAAGTTTGATTTGGTCCAAGCTAGACTTCGTCAACTCCTGTAATTTTTGTTATCATTTTTCGTGCTCCGGGTCAAACAGATTTTCAATATCTGTGTGAAGATGAAATTGAAAATTGAAATCCAGATTTTCTGTTTTTTCCAAATATTTTCGAAACCAATAATAGATTTTCCAATAGACGTTTGGAATGGAAAATTTTACCACAATTTAGGTGGATTCACTCACTGTATATTATACACTGAGGCTTTTCATGCAAAAAACGTTTGTAACATTTTTTTTTCTAGTTCAATTTAGTGTTTGATATCATTTCTGACCGCCCTTCTACAGAAAACATAATAATAGGTTTCGATGTGGAATGTACTGGAGAAAATCTCGAACCTAATAGCGCCAAAAGCGCTACGATAGCTATTGTAGAAAATAATTTACCATACATTGAAGGGTGAGTGTAATTTACACATATATTATTGAAGCATTTGACATGGGTTTATATAAAATCATATATGATAATATTTCAGGAAAACTGAAACACCAAATGTTTATTATGATGATGAAACAAACATCATCGAAATGTCGCACTCTTTTGTGGTTGGTAATTCAGGACCGTCTCCTTTCAAAATGGAGGTTCACTTGTTGATGCCTATGGTTCAAATGGACGGAGTTGATATATTCGAAGTTGTTGAAACAAAAGTGAGTATTACCATGAGGTTGAGTGAAATTTTCAGTTTCTATGTATTTGTGTTTTATTTTCTGTAATATATTCAAGCCATATTTGTTGTAGCCTTTTCACTTTTTCATTAATTGTATCACTCAGTACACTAGCTTTCATGAGCTCAGTTTTGCCAAAAGCAAAGATATGTGATACCTGGTTGCAAAAAACAACACTAATGTTCGGATTCACAAACATGAACCACCCGCACATATGTGGTTTAGTTTTTCGATGTGAACTGCCTGTTGTATTTCGCAACCAGCTGCTATCTAAAAATATAACAATACTTCACTACATTCAATTCTGATGGACATTTCCATCGAATTTGCTATTTTTCTGTATCTTCCTGTCCGCTTCAACATCTATTATCTATCAGGAAAAGTGATAACAGGTACTCAACCTTCCTACTTTCTACTTTCTCTGCAAGTCCAGTTTACCAGTTCTGCTTGGTCAATTCTGGAATGGTTCTACTCATTATCAGTAAGAAAAGGTGGAAGGTAACTTGATACTTTGGAATTCGGTGTTCCGTAATCGTCAACAGATACATTAGGATTTTGAAATTGACTGGGTAACTTTGGATTTCGAGATGAAACAATTTGAAGAGACTCATCACGAAGTCTCAAATCGATAGCTAGCAAGGTTTGTCAATCAAGGAAAATACAATTCCACCCTAGTCGCCACTTTTTATATTCACAAACCCTTTAGTGAAACATTGGATACACTCATTTATCAACATTTTGAAAAACTGTTAGATTTCCACACGTCAATATTTGAAAGCAGGAAAACAAATAATACAGTAAGATATAATAAGATATAACATAGATTTTTGTGGTGGACCCGGAAGTATATTTTCCATAATACAGCTGATGCCTTTAAACGGGAAATTTTTGACAAAACAAATTGTTTGTTTTAGAGATAGAGACAAAAATAAAATTCCCTTATTCATTGCTACTCTCCTTTCAAGAACGTTTTTAAGTATCAACCATTTTTCAAGAAATGTCAAACTCTTGATATATCTCCAAAAATAATGAAATGCTTTTTCCAGGCAATTTCCGAGGGCGTCCAATTTTTTTGCAAATCTGATAGGCAAACGAAGGTCTTCAACAACATCTATAACTTGGAGTCGGATGTACCTACTTCTCTCAATAAAACAATCGTTTTAGACTGTCTTCAAGAAGGTTCTAACTGTTTAGAAATAAAATGTCATGGAGAGTATCTGTACCAGTCAGAGTTGGCCAAAGTTATGGTAAAGGTCAATACCAAAACAAAACTATTAGGTAATTTGAATAATAATATTTCACAGTGATGCATCCAGAGCTACATAGTCGACTAAAGTATTTTCCAAAAATAATAATCTGATGAAAAATTACAGTTTTGATTTGCTTATTGGTATTTGGAATTATTTCCAGGAACCGTAAATGTTTGCTCGTTTTCGAAAGGAAAGTGATAGTGTTCATTTCACTTTGATAAATAGTATTTTCAGTCATATTTTGTGAGGAGACAAATGATCATTATTATCATCACTTCAGGAGAAATTCCAGGAATATTAACAGGAAAAAACCGATATGTCGAACATCCGACTGGCGACTACATATGTAGATTTTCTATTTCACTACCAAAGCCAAAGCCAGAATCCTTTATTGAAAATCATAAGATCACATCTACATTTCTTTATTCATCACCTGAAGGGTGAAGTGGTGAATGCAACCCGCAGTGTTAGAGGATTGCATCCACCAAGAAATGTAGACTTCGTTCGTCTGTATTATTTGTGTGGCTCCTGTCATAAGCCTATACATACCACTCCATGTAATTAATGTTAAGATCGTTCAAAGATCGTCATCGCTATGGTTGTCAGAATTGGCCGAATACTCCTGGAAAAAATTTATGATAACCAGTACAGAACTATCGATACGAGTCTACCGTGTCGGCGGGGCTGATTATGGTAAGATCCAATAGTTGTGACTTCACTAGTTGAAGGGCTCTTGGGGAGAAACCACTTGGAGTATTCATGAGCGAGCCGTCTAATAAAATCTGTGATCGGCTCTACTTTCTTTATGTCTTGCAAACCCCTTAATGGACAACTTCATTCTGCATACTCTCGAGCCTCAATAAGAGGGTGTCTTTGGGGTTGCAGAACACTGGACAAGCGTACAATATAGCTGGCCTGATGACTTGCTTGTATATCAGGAGCTTGTTGTCAACACTGAGTTTGGAATTTCATGCAATGAGAGGATAGTTTTATCGCAGCTCCGGCTCTCTGAATTCCAAACTTATATGCTCTCGGAAATTCAAGCGATTGTCTGGAATAACTCCAATATCGCGCTTTTCTGTTCATCCACACAATTTCCTTCAACGTTGCTTCAATCTGTAGCTACATGATTTCATTAGTAACTGCATAGTACCTTCTGCTGATTCTGAAACCTCACTGCTGCTACATACTGACATGTAGTTGTACTCAACAGATTTGTATTTGAACGCAACTCAATCAGTCTAGTGGAAAGTCGATTGCTTATTTGGAAAGTCAGCTGAGATGGTAAGAGTGAAACTCTGCTGAACACTGAACAGGGACATCACGCACTGTCTTCTGACAGTCTTAGTCTCTTCATATGATGATTCATACGTCAGTAAGTAGACCTGTTAGACAACGTAGATCATTGTAGCTTTATTACGACGGAAGTTTGGTAACATAATTCGATACGACATGCAAATTCCTTGGGATGGACCATTGCTGGTAGAGTTTTTCGAGACAAAATATAGGAATATTGTAGCTTCTCCATTCGACACGTCCTTGTCCTTCTTCTCTGTCTTCTTTTCACCCGAGGAGGAGCATGATAGAGCTACACTGAAGATTTCAGCAAGCGGGATGTAATTATAGCGAAAAATTGACAATTATAAGGATCTTTGTGGTAATTTTTCTGAGAACTATAATTAAAAACTTATTTGTATTTTTCAACAGATGCACATTATCATGAACAACTCCAGATGAAGGATGGCATAGGATATTTGGTTACAGGTTTTTTTCCCAATGCCAAGAGGTAAGAACTGAAAAACGCATTTTTATGAAATAAACGTATTTTATACAGTCATTTTGATTTTTCCAAATTCGAAGTGTTTGTTTTAACTTGAAAAAATATTATTAGGACTGGTTTGGAAATCATTGAAGACATTCGACAAAAGCGTCAAATTTTGATACGATATATTCATTTGACCTTGGCGCCATAATGAATAGAATATGATCATTGGAGATAAATCTAGAGAACAGACTATGTGAACTTTGAGAATATTACTTGTGGTGTGCTCCAAAGCCCTATATCAGACCCAACACTTTTTGAATAATTACAACTTGTTATCAGATCGTTTCTGAATGAGTAACATCCAGCAACTATCCGATTTCTCAAATCTTCTACATCTTCTACTGTAGTATAAACTAATGACTTGGTAGGTCCAGTGTAGTACGTTATGCTTTTATTTCAGATACGTCAATAATTTTAAAATTACCAAAATTGTTATTGCCTAAATTCTTTTTCGCCCCGTATCTTCGAAACAAAGCGCCCTATCAAAATTCATCAAAGGGAAAAATATCCTTAGAATAGTCCAAGAAATAGTCCCTCAATTTTTTACCGTATGTTTAATAAACACCCTGTATATTGATGAAATCTCAAAAAGCTGAAATCATTCTGCAAAATCACGACGAATGTTTCACTAATTTGTTTCAAAAACCTTTTCTTTGTGGTGTTTTGGTCTCACACTTAATCAAAATATTGAAAAGTAAAACACGTGTTGCAATTTTGCTAATTATCTGTGAAAAAATCTCGCCATGGAATGTTATAACGTTTGTTGAGGGGAAAGTTACTCTAAGCTGAATGAGCAGCAAAAATGATGAATCTTTGGATGACAGTTGCAATATTCATTCTTGACCAACTTTTCTACCAGAAATTATTTCTATTGGTAGTGGCCAAGACTTCCTGATTACTCCTTCTATCTGTTCCGAGGAAAAGTGTGTATCTAATAATCGTTTTGTACAGGAATCAAAGCAGCTCTATGGTTCTGATAACTCCATCTCAACGCACAAAACCAGTTCCTTCGTGGGTGTGGATTGTGGCTGCATTATTAGGATTCATAGTTTTATTCGTGCTGATATTTTTGTTATACAAGGTGAGTTTCGAAATCATAACCCAAAATATTTTACTGACAATATTCTCACGCGAACCGTTAAAATGTTTCAATAATTGTACAGTGCCGAGTTGGAGGTATTTAATGCTGAAATGGTATTGAAAATCCATTGTCAATCACTGTAAAAACTTTCCAGTATATCGATCATATCGAAAATATTCGTTGAATAAACCATAAACAATGCACTGGGATTGCAAATGAACCAGAAGACAAAAAAGCTTATCCAGTTTCGGCTGCGCTTCTATGCTACCATCAAAAAGGTACAATATTGGAGAATTTGTCTGATTTGAGAGGCCCTGGCATATCTATTTCTAGAGACTCCATCCAGGTGGATAACCAAGTGAGGAAAGTTTCATACCTACACCTGAAGACTGCTAATAGCCGTATTCTCCGTAGAGTTTGAAGCCTGGTTTAGACGTTGAGGCTCAATTCGTAAATTTGCATGCATATGCATGCTGACAAAAATTAGCCCTAAGCCCGCTTGAGGTAAAGCCTGCTTGAGGTTAAGCGCTTAATATTGGCAGCTTGAAGCCTCTGAACCAAACTTATGAATCTAACCTAGCTTTCTGTATTCGGTAGGGACTGACAAGTACCAGTATAACTCACAATTGTGACTACGAATAAAAGATATTTATTTTGGGAAAGAAAATTTTTGGCTTTCTACTACTCCATCTTGATACAAAAAATGTGGGAATCTTCCAAAGGAAGGAAGGAAGTAATCATTTTTTTGAAAAAATGAAATACCA
>WOGR01000807.1:0-22703 GCA_015342045.1 Leptinotarsa lineolata
CTGAATTTATATTTTAAATTACTTTTTTTTTATTCATGTAATAAGGCCTTGTAGGCCTGTTTGAATAATAAATAAATAAATAAATAAATGATAGTAACAACTGAACTAATAGTGGAAAGTAAAGGTGACTTATTTTCACTCATTATTAACAATATTTCACACATTTACGAGGAGTGCGAGGAAAAGTTGGAGTTGATAGACATATTCTGAGAGATTAAATCCGTAACATCGTAAAACGATAAAATGGGCTCATAAATTTCATTAACAACGATATTTTTATGAACAAATCATAGAAACAATGAATATATTTCGGAATTTAGTGATAACACTTATTTGTGCAGGTTTGAAAAGTGAAGCAAGCTCAGATTAGGATATCATAAACCCGCTGCGATTGTTTACAGTTCTACTTTAGCCCAAATTTCCATAATAAATTTTAATGGTTGATAAAACCTTGTTCTATTGTCGTCATTATAATTACTACTTTCAATAATAATGTTTAATATAAGTAAGGGAAATGAAATTCTCAGTGTCAAAATTTATGAAGCGAATATTTTCTATTTCTTGAAGTAACTAACATCTTTTGAATGTGGAAGAAAATTTGAAAATTAATGAAGAATGATTATTTCATTACTTCTTTTGTAACTCTCGTTACTCGTTCATATTAGATCCCAAAAGGTCGTTAACGTCACTAGTTATTAAATCATTTGCAACTTGGAATGTGTTGCATAAGAACGAGTCACTCACCTTATGTTCCCGGAACCTTGACACTAATAGGACAATTGTTATTCTCAAAATCCCATGGGTTGAAATATGTTGATCAACCGAAGATGGTGTCAACATGTACACCAAAATTTCATTTGATTTGTGCAAGATGCTGAAAAAATAACTGTATTGTTTTACATAAATGGGTTTTAAAGAAAATATAATGACTAATTCTTTTGAATTAATCATTTTCTAAACCTCGGCCATACAACTAAAGAGCAGATGCGATCGTGTTAGATAATTTTCTCGGTTTTAATTTTGAGTGACTAATGTCTACTCAGTATTTAAAAATGTATTCTTTCGAGAGTCATTGTCATCATTCCTTCTAAGTTCGGATCAAAGCAAGCAACATTATGAAAAACTTTCATTCTTATAATACGTGGGCATACATGAAGGCTGGCTTTAAATCAAATTATCTAAAAGAACAATTCGTGGTATAAGCCAGGGAAGTAGTTGTTCTCTGATAGGTGTCAGTCCATGAACCTACTGTGTAGACGAGTTAGACTGGCCTGAACGAATTGTTCATTTAGATAATTTGATTTAAAGCCAGTCTTCAAGTATGCCCACGTACTATAAGAATGAAAGTTTTTTGTCCTTGTATGAGGTCTTGAGTCATGTGGATATGCAGTTGGTTAGTACATCAACAAGCTTCTGCCTAGTTCGAATAATAATACTCTGAAAGGAATACGATTTTTAATTACCGGAAATCATCGACTTTAGGTTGATGATAGACACTACCTTGCACTGACGAGTAGCCATCCAGCCCGAAACCGGTCTGCAAGTGTGTTCAAATAATTAAAAATTGATTCCGGAAGTTGTATCGCCAAGAGCATATGCAGGAATAACTTCTGTAAATAATCCTGCACTGACACCTGTCGGATATAATGCAACGCCCTTTGTGGTATTAGCCAGGAAAGCAGTTGTTTTTTGATAGGTGTCAGTCCATAAACCTACTGTGTAGGTGAGTTGATACTGGCCTGAACGAATTGTTCATTTGATTATGAAAAAGACCCGAGTTGTTATGTTGAATCAAATCCCAAAATAAATGATTCAAGATAGTAATAAAAAATATTTGTTTGTTCATCTAACCACAACTGTCCTCAACACACTTTGTCTTTGCACCAATTGAAATTCCATACTTCATAATTGCTAGTCATCAATTGAAAAACCGTAATATTTACTCTAATTATTTAACTCACTTTTTTATAAACAAACAGGTGCGGGCATATCCTGCACTGATTTTGCTATTGATCTGTATGCACCAACACTACCAATTATTCAATAGGTTCATGAAACTATCGTACTGGTGAAAGTACTAAGTAAGCAATCCGATTTAAATTGTTCGTTTGAATCTTGGGACAAGGTTTAATGAAGGCGTATATAAACATTGCACAATTCAGATAAGGTTGATATACGCGATGGAAAATCATAATCTTTGCCAAGATTATGTTATGTGTTATCGGCCACTCAATTATCACAATTTATTCTTAATCTTCGGCTCTAGTAATATCAGATAAGAAATAAACGTTTTCAAAACCATATGCAGATTTAGAGTTCCATGACTCTTCTTCTTTAGAACTCTCTCAGAACCTCTAAAGAGGGCCCTATTCACTTTGTAATGTTAGATGAGAATCCCCATTCCGGAATAGGTTTAGGGCCAAAACTTCTTCGGTATTACTTGATATTTTGAGAATCTGAAAGAATCGCTTTATACTTTCATTGATTTATTATTACGTTTCTATCATTGAATTTCAGAGGGTGAGAAAGTATCTCTAAGAAACTTCGTTAATGGCATTCACCAGAGGTAGTGTTCCAATAGAAATTCAGATAGCAAGGACGTTATATTTATGAGGAATTTCAAAATAAACTCAATCCTTCAAAAAAATCGTGACCGCGGTGAAATATGAGTTAGAGAAAATAACACTAGTTGGTACTTTCGACACGCCGGATGGCTGCTCAGTTTTTTTGGGAGCAGGTTGTGGTACGTATGTGATAGGCTCATTTAACAGTTATTTTTATTGCATTATTTGAAAGTTTATGTTTCAAATAGTACATCTGCAAAAAATCTGAATTTTCAATCTTTATCTTACCCTCAAATTAATAGTTGAATGTGGCGTTCACCGGAATGGGGCGTGGTGAAGCTTGACGTCACATCAGTCGACTCGGTGACGGGGGAGTGCTGGCGGATAAGCGAAATACGTGTGCTAAAGCCGTAGAAAGCAAGTTGTGTTACTGCAGTGTGTCTGTCAACTGCGTGAATATGGATAATAATAAAAAAGGACGTTACAAGTATTGCATCGTTCCTAAAGGCAAGAATTTTTGGGTAACTGCACCAGACAAAACTTTTATTTCACTGCCAAGTAACTTAAAATCACGAAAGTTATGGCAGCGCGCTATGCGGAGGGCCGACTTTGTATATGCCAAGGGGACGCATTTTTGTTGCGAAGATCATTTTAATGTAAGTATGAATGATGATGATCAATAAAAAAATTATAATTTACTCTAAGCACTACTTTGAATTTTAGGTTGAAAAAGACTTAGAAGATTACATGTATATCAAAACTATGAAAGTCGGAAAAATTATATTGAAACCAGGCGTAATTCCGCATATATTTGAATGCCTCTCATTTCAGCGCCTATGTAGTCCCTACTGTTATTAAAATATTCCACCACCATGAAAATATCGACTTTAGGTAAATTACCCGAATCAGCTCTACTAAAGCTGTCTTCTAATGAATACATAATGATCCTCAACTTTTAAATTGTTTTAATAACAAAAGAATTCAAAAATACGTAACACGTGGTGTTTTCAAACCAGCAAATGAAATAAAATCCGGCGATGGCAGCGATTAATAATTTCCAACTACATGCCCGGCTGCCACCGCTCGAAGCTCTTTGCCTGGTGTGACGTCAAGATGTATCGCGGGCGATCTTACATTTTCAATTGCTCTTGCTCAGTTGTTAATTGACATATAAACCGGGAAATTTTGTGGGATACTTGGCAGATAATTTATCTTTATAATACATAATTTTCAATGAAAAACTAAATTAGCCTGGTAAGAAAATTATTGAATATATGATTAGCTGTGGTGATTGTTGAGTATCATCAGTTTGAGAGGAAACTGAGAACCATAAAAAACACGAATCAACACAGTGAATAATGAAATTGATTTCAAGGATTTACTTTTGTAAATTATACCAACACAAACAGAAAAAATAAGTCATATATAACTTGACTCATATATAGCGACTATATTTGGTTTACAGATAATATAATATTGTACCTTGGAATGCATCAGATGTTCTTGTGATTGTTTCAAAAAACAAAAATTAATTAATTAAATGTTAGTTAAATTATAATGTTGAGTATGGTGGTGATGTAATAACTGGAAAGATCTAAACTTATAGCTGATTAAAGATGTAGGTAGGTTTATAAGGTAATAAATTGATACTTTCTGGATTCTGAATAATAGGATGTCCTTCAAATAAATACTACCCTGAGTTAGATAACATTGACGTCACATCGGATATTAGAAACCATAGATTATGGCCTAGTAGGCAATTTCGGTGAGATCTCTGAGACGTAATCGTTTTATGATATAGTATTAATAGTGATGATATTGTGAAGGTCAGCAAATCTGAAATTGAAATATTCAATTTTTATTTGAAGTCAAACTTAAGTAAAATCTAAATCATTGTCATTTAACTTCACCTCCAACAAGTTTTCTTTGGATCTCGCCTCGAATCTCAATCGCATTTTTCACGGTATGAAATAAAGGAACAAATTCAATCAGTTACATATGGTCAATAAATGAGAGGGAAACATTTTGATGTCGAAGTAACTTCAACTCTCACCATAGATTCCACGAAACATATCAACGCCAAACAATGAATCTGTATTTATGAATTCAAATATTTGTTACAAGGATTTAAATAAAATAATACTAGCAAATTTTCTATTTGTAAATCAAATCATTCAAAGAGTATGTTTTGCTAAAGTGGTTGAAGATTTGTGAACTGA
Organism: Leptinotarsa lineolata; assembly: GCA_015342045.1. Lineage (NCBI taxonomy): Eukaryota > Metazoa > Arthropoda > Insecta > Coleoptera > Chrysomelidae > Leptinotarsa > Leptinotarsa lineolata. The sequence goes on from WOGR01000807.1 coordinate 4,784, forward strand.
AGGAGAGAAAATATATCACATGAGTCAAGTGTACTGAATTGACAATTTCAGATCAGACGATTCAATTCAGTAATATTAAAATAGGTATATTGGTTTGAAAAATCGTTTCGATTGGTGAATTCATCTTTCATTTCATTCCTGATTACAAAAGGTACAATCAGAGGGTGTGTGGAATATTCAGATCGATAGGAGTTAAAAAAACATATCATGGTCAGTGCAGTTTGATGACCCCATTTTTAAATTTCAAACAATTCTGATAGAAAATTTTTGGAATTCGACAAAATATTCTACAAGTGGTATATTTGCTTGAAAATATCGATAATATTTGGGGGTGACTGGGTATTACATAATGTGGATGGAGAGGCGATAGCACAATAAAAATATCTGAGTTTTCTTAGTCGCGAACTTTTCAATTATGAGAATGTATATTATATATAAAACTGCTGATTTACTCATCATTCTTTTGCAAAAAAAAACTTGGAAAAAACGCAAAACTCCTCAATGAGACCTTTGCTCACCATTCTGCCCTCTCACAGAGATACTGACTGTAATCAAAGATACTTACACTCGTTTCGGTGACCCAGTGTTCTCCTTATAAGAGTAACTTCAATCCGTCGAATCGGAGGCGTGGAGAATGATAATCTCAGATTCAACCGGTTCAGAAAATCAAAACAACTGACAGATACCAACACTTTTAAATCCGCTGTACCAACTAATATGGAGATCGCACGCACTCACACACTGAATGATAATATATTGTCTGTTAGATATATCACGCTGGTTTATTGTTTTGAACGAATCTCAGGCTAACTTTTTTTCTTATCGACGATTATCCCGCCAATAAAGATTCCGTATCGCGTTAACTAGTTACAACTTTTGAGTAAACGTTCTTGCAGCTGATCCTATGTATGTATTTGTCTCTCTCTTTTTGTGCCGGATCAAGTGGCGGGTTTGGATATCTTTTAGCCCAGTAAGAACAGCTGGCAACGTTATATTTTTTATTATTTCACCTTCAAATTTGGTCTTGAAGTTAATAGTTGCAGAGTGTACTGTTGAAGTAAATCGTGAATTCAATATTTCTTCGATTTCCTGTAAATCTTGAGGCGTGTCTATAGACATGCCTGAAGAATCTATTGTGTAGCGAAACACGTGTTGCAGTTTCGTAAACTGTGCAGAAAAATCTCACAATAAAGTGTTTCATGAATATGAACTTGATTTATTCATTGGTTTCTGAAATGCGATTTATCTCAGGAAATTTGAATTAGAAGAGATAAAAGTATTTACAGTTTGAGCTTGATACCACCTTATTGTTCGTAAACAATCACGCGTATTTTTTATTACCGGCTGACTCTCAGTTGAATACCGTTAGAGCCGAAAACGAAACTGGATATAACAATTTCTTTTTGGATGTTGTACGATGTATAGAAACTTTACTGTAAATAGTAGAGGTTTGTATATCAAATGGTAACACATTCTAGATTACTCGGTAAAGATTTTAAGAATAAGCTATGGTGCAGAGACAGAGAGAGAGAGAGAGAGAGAGAAATAAATACTTCACTGGACTTAATATCAGGGCCGTAACTGATGATAAAGAATATTATTACCCGCTGCACTACATCCTCTGGCTTTAATGTCTTCATCAACTTTAATTTTTCTTTCTTGTGGTTACATTAAGGTATTATTATTAAGGTATTTTTATCGCTTAAGAATAATAAACTTTAGAAATACCTGTGTAACTTTGGTTACACAACACCATTTAATAATCGGCGTTTTTCTATTCTTTAAATAACTTATTTTTCTTACTTATATACTATACAGTCTATAAGTACGTTAAAATATTCAAGTGACTTATTCCCGAGACAATTTTAAGAAAAAAAGTCTATATTAACTTGTGTCCGGAAATGCTTCGTTTCGGAGATACAAAATGTTGCAATTGAATTTTTTTGTTCGTTTTCTACGAAATTTGGTACCCGGGTTTTTTTACATGGAAAATTATAATTTCGTATTAATTTTCATGTAACATCTAGAGGGCGCTGCGTACGCTGTCATTATTTCAAATTAACAGCGTATTCTTGGTACTTTTCATGAAAAATCCTTATTTCCAAAACTTTTCCAAGTAAAAAAGGTACACTTTCTCAACAACGCTGGAGGTGACCATTTTCAATATATTTACAATTTTCTGTATGGGCGCTAGGTGAAGTTGCTGAAAACATTGCAAAAACAAACATATAAACAAAAACATTTGAATACGGCGTGTTAATATGGTATCCAATTTTCAATTGCCACATACATCATATTGATACTGTTCAAAAAATTTTTTTAAATATTTGTCTTTCAAGGTCACAGGAATATATAGAGGGGAATCCAGTGTTCTATCCTTCTGAATCAATTTAATGTAATATTTCTGAATAGAAGACGAATTTTTGTCAATCTCCTTTCTTCATAAACTGCTAAACAATAAGATCTTGTGTGCCCCCCTTTTCGCTTCTTGTGATATATTTTTATTTCTACTTATTGTCTTTTAGTTGTAGCAATTTTTTTAACTATTTATATTGTTTTGCATATATTTCCATCAACACCTTTGTACATTTCCTGTAATTGGGTGAATGCCTGTTGGAAATAAAATGCTATCTATCTATCTAAAGACTAAGAAAGTGGTGGATCCTATAAAATGTTTATCGAAAAATCATTCTATACAAATTGTTGAAATAGGAAAAAATTGTTTGTTTTGACGAGATCCACCACATACTTAGTTTTTGTAATGTTCTCAGCAACTTCACTTAGCGCCCTAGGAGCTAAGTATTGTGCATCGATAAGGAAAATTGTAAATATCTGGAAAACGATCACCTCCATCGTTGTGAAAGAAGTGTAGGTACCTTTTTTACTCGGAAAAGGTATGGGAATTATGTATTTTCACGAAAAGTACCAAGAGTTTACTGTCAAAAAAGTTAAGACAATTTGAAACAAATAATCCCAGCTTACGTAGCGCCCTCTAGATGTTACATGAAAATTAATACGAAAATATGATTTCCCACGTTAATAAAACCTAGGGTACCAAATTTCATACAAATAACTTATTTTTTGCAAAAGTTATTTTTATAAATCGAACAACAAATTTAATTTCAACACGAAGCATTTTCGGATACAAGTTTAGAGGTTTTCTTTGCAATTGGCTCAGGAATATGTCACTTGGATATTTTAACGTACTCATGTACGTACAGAATAACTTTGTTAATCTATCGGAACATATTCTTACAACACAGAAAGATTATAATGCTTGAAGAAGAAAGATGAAAAAGCCCGCCTATATTTTTTTCAAGGACAAAACATAAGTACTGCAGGAAAATCTTTAAGACGGTCTAAGAGCGGTGCCTGTACGAAAGTAGCGATTCACATTGGATTTGAATCGCTGGAGATTGAATCCATTTGTAAAACGTTCTCAGTAAGGTTATTCCACGTAAACGCCGCTCTCCAAATGAGTTAGTTCTCAAACAGTAAGTTCGAGGTATACTGAGTTGAATCTCAAAATGATGAGCAACTACAGTCCGTCACGTATTTCTGAGATGTACCGCTTTTGGTGGAATCGAATGTGCTAAGTCACTTGAACACTTTCCGTGAAAGTATCTATAGAAGAGAGACAAATCTCCAACCTTCCTTCGATGTTCCAGACTATCAAGGTTGCAAGTGATGTTCGCGTCTCCAGCAAATGGTCCCTTTCTGGATAGAATCCAGCAACTTCAGGGTATGCTTAGGGCGGGGTTCCATGCATGAGAACGATACTCCAAAGAAGGTCTGATCTGAGCTTTATGAAACATCAAAAGTTGCTGAGGTGTGTACACTTTTCTGGTTCGAAACGGTGTTCCAAGTTTTGGAGAAGCAGCCTTCGTAACCAGCGACATGATTGTGCCAAGACATATTGGTGCCCATTTCGACCCCCAATAAACTTATCGAAGTAGAAAGCGGAATATTCTCTTGCCAGGTGATTACTGATTACCCCAGAAAAAAGGACAAAAAATCACTTCACAGAACGGAAGATCGGGAATATCATTTCAAACCTTGACAATTATGATCTTCTGCTTAAAAAGGATGAAGAAATAATTGTGTATTTGGTGTTTTTCATTTTAATTTTTTCACTTTCTTTTAATTACTATATATTTTTCGTTTTTGAATTTGGTAATTCAATATTGTTTGTAAACAAACATGCTGTTTTTCATTCATTTTAAATTCAAAATACTGCTGATATAATTTCATTATAAAATTATGAATGCTTGTATTCCATTATTGAAAAATTATGGAACATAATACGTGCCCTATATTTTATCTACAAGTGTTCCCATTTTGTGTCCAGTTTGTTTATCACACTGGCCTAGATTACTGAATTTACGATTATGAAATGTAACGTTTTAAATCAGTCATGGTCATCATATAAGGAGTGAAATAAATTTAAACATAACCATATGTACTCGTATGAAATAAGTTTTGCTCCTGAATAAATGAATGGAAACAAAAAACTATTTGCGTAGTGAAACAAAATCATTGTGTTTATTATTTGTTTTAGGCACCGAACAAGGCAACATGAAACAAAATGAAATTTTAGAAAGTAACGGAAAATACTGAAGTTGACATTAATGAAGTGATGAGTTTGAAAACCAAATTTAGCGTTTTCAGCCCTTGGCTATTTTCTTTTCGCGAAACGTGTTTTATTCCAGTAAAGAAAAGCAACTTATGTTTCACCTCAAAGAAACCTGATTTAATATTAAGGTCGGTCATAATTCAAAGTCAATTCAGCAGTATGGCAAATGTTAATAATGGAATTCAATCTGGGAAAGTGTTGCCAAACTCCTTGATTTCTTCTAAAATGAAAATTTTCAAAATAGTTCAATGAAATGCATTTTTTGAAACAAATCATTGAAGTTGGCACGAATTATTCTGTCAAGAAGGAGCAACTGGTCTTGACTTTTTCTTATGTTCAAATAGCCCGAATTATACTCAAAATATTGATCGAGATGTTAAGGATGTGGAATTCAAGTTTCGTCGGCTGATGCCGAGGGCACAGCCTTGAGTTTTTTTTTTCGAGACAAATCGGCTTATATTCGGTTATGTTCAATACGTTAGGTATGCCCTCAAAATCAGCAAACAACATTTAGTTCAGAAACTAAAATGTGTTGTGGGCAGACGGTCTTAAACAAGTCCCTACGGTGATTGTGTGAAATTCTGGATAGGTTGTTGAGCTCAGAGCTACAATCGGTTAGAAATTCTTATTGGTTAGTTTATAATCTGAGCTGTTTTTTATTGCAAAAGTTTTCATTGTGTGATTTTGCTCATCGTTGATAGTTGATGATTCAAGCCAGATTATAATGTGGATATTGAAATAGGCAAATATATACTCTGTCTATCAAAGCAACAGGGTGCTACAAAACTTTATCAATTGTCATGCATAGTACACGTGATCTCCCAGACAGGGCTGCTTGTACAGAGTCGCACTAAGGAACGACCGATTTTTTTCAATAATATGCAGCTGGGAAAAGGAAAATCCTTCAGGTTGAGAGGGACCCAAATAAGCAGTTCCTTCAGCTTTTAAATAACGTATATGTACACACTACAGGCGTTAAAACGTAACTGACCACTCCGAGACTGACTGATTTGCAAATGTGCGTGGTGATGATGCTTTGATCATGCATTTAACATTCTTAAGGTTACTTTGTTTGTTGAGTGGACAGAGTTTAGGTATTTCGACACTGATAGAGTAATTGATTTGTAAAAATCGACGATGTTTGAAACTGAGAAAAATAATGTGTTGTACTGCGTGTCGCTTGGAGGTCACTATACTCCACTTATGAAATTTTTATTTCACGTGATGACACATGACATCATAGTTTTTGACACGACATCATATTTTTGAGGTTCTAATGTTTCGTCTCGTTGGGAAAAGACATGATTTCGGATAAGGAAAGAAGTTTGAATTCATCTGGTTTCTGTAAGTTCCATAGTATGAGTATACTATTTGTATATTGGTCTACCAAACTTGTTTCTGGATTTGTTAGCCACTGCAGTTAAATTGCACGACAATTTTCTTGTGATGTTAGAAGCATCTTCAATATCAAAAATAGTGGTTTTTAAATAACCTTCAATGGAATCGTTCTCAAGTCTGCCCCCACTCGGAGATTCAATTTTATCTCTGGAAAATGTGTTGATCCTGAAAGATATGAAGTTAATAATTCAAAAAACACGGTTTTGAACGGCTTCTTGGGCTAATAGAAATCGTTGCCCCCCCATGTTTTGTTTGACATGGGGAAAACAAGGCGTTAGGTGAATAATTGAGAAAATATGAAGAATTGAGTATTAATTCAATGTTTTTCTTCTTCATATGATCAGTTGAGAACCAACTGCAATCTTTTTTAATGAAACGTTACCAAAAAAAATGTAACAATAAAACCCTATTTTTTACATACTAATTGTCTCCCAATTGTCTGAGACTTTATTGTGGTATTAGTCGAATTTTACGAATATCGTGATGCCATATTTCCATAGTGCCATGTAATGGTCATTTGTAAAAATACAAAAAACAATAAACGATATTTCAAAGGCATCCCCCGTAATTTATCTTTATAAATAGACTAGGTTAGGTTAGGTCAAAAGTGAGTGGCTATCCGACCCTCCACCGCATCCCGCAAGGGTTTATTGTGACTGTATAAATAGACTAATCCTTCATACAATCAATTATATAAATATGAAAGGTTGGAATTTCCTTTTCCTTAGAGTGGCATTTCGAATGAATGCAATGATTCAATGAGGATGAGTTTTAAAATATTGAGAATAATATAAAATATATGTACTCATCATAGTACAAAATGTCAAAGCATAGAAATGGCAATTTGTAAAAGAAACGAATTATGGTAAGCTGAAATTGGAATTGATAATATGGATTAGACAAAAATAGGATCATTCGTTTGAAAAACTCCTCGAGTTCAAACAAATCAATTGTCGTTATTTCGATTATTTTCTATAATATAATACAGAACTATACTATATCTGTTTCAATAAGACTTCCATCTGTTTTGGCTCAAGAAACCATTGCAAACTGATGGAGAGTTCTTGTTATCAAAAGTTGATATATTTTGTAGGCTTGTTTTCAATTAAATTTCATCAACCCTCTAGCTAGGGCGGCCAACCCTCAAAATGTTGAGTGGAAAGGGGGGTTGAGTGCTGATCATTTTAAAGGTCATTCAACTATCTTTTCAAAAATACCACATACTTTACCTTTCTTGTTAGCAGTTCGCGCGAAATCTTGTAAAAACTGTTAGGTACCAAAAGCACTTTATGATAGTATTTTAATGAATTTAAAAAAATCTGAAGTAATAGATACTTATATATTGCTTCAAATACCCAACAAAATAATAACGAAGCTTAATATTCGTTGGAAAATTATTATTAGAAATAATGAAATTTACCTAAACTATAGTACTTGTATAGTAGTCACGAATAACACGTTAGTCAAAGAGTTGTCAAAAAATAAAAAAATAAACTTCATTCGCCAATTTGGTCGTTCCACCTTTTTTGTCACATTTCTGAAGTTGAATGCAATCCACGCACCTTAATTATTCTTTATTATTGCGCGACCATTTCTGGTTGCCAAAATTAAGTTACTGAAAAATTAGTCCCGCGAGTTGAAGGTTGTATGTTCATCAAATTATTTTTAAGTATGCTGTCTACACTTTAACAAAGACAAATTATTCTTATTTATAGTGAATATCGAAGATGCGCAATTAGAACGGCAATAATGCTTACAACAACAATGTCCTGGAATTAGTTGCTAAGTTTGATGAAATTGGTTCGCCATGTTTTGGATGAAGCATCACAACTAGTAGTGGTGAAGAAAACACTATGAGTTAAATACATTTAAGTTGAAAATCTTTTAAAAGTTCTATGATGACGATTTCGACCGAAGAATTTAATTTTGGTAAACAATATATTATATAAATGAAAACGAGAATATTTTGCACAATATTTGCTTACTGATAAGTGTACGTTTTCTCTTAACGGACATGTTAACAAAATTGTCGCTATTGGAGCGATGCAAATCCACAAGGTCATACCCAGTAATCCAGAGAAAGTGAATGTTTGGGCTGATATTTTCAGAAATACTATTATTGGACCCTTATTCAACTTTGTTGATTTTCCAACATATTACTAACAATATATAAATTGAAAATAATTATAAAAAACTGAAAATGTAGTAATAGTTCAAAATTGAAAATAAAAATTTCTAGTTTGGAAAATAACGACATATCTATTAAAAATACATTGCTATATGGGTGCAGCTCCAATACAATGATAAATAAAAGAAAACAATATACAAATACTATAATTATTGATATTACTTATTATTTAAAAATAGTTAATGATGGACTAGATTTAATTACATTTGGTAATTTATTGTATGCATCAAATCCTTTGAAACATAAATAATTCATGGCTTCTATTTGTTCTGCATAAATGCAAATTAGTATGATTTCTTGTGGCATATTTGTGCACTTCTAAATTTAAACTAATAAATTCAGAAAAATTTGACAGTGATAAGTTATTCGTAGTTAAGTAATACAACCGTAAAGAAACTGGTAGCCACCGCAAAGTTTGTAACATGATTTCGATTTCATTGAATCTATTCACTTTTAGAGCAATTCGCATACCGCGATTTTGAAGTTTTTGTAATTGAGATGTTTGATTTAGATTAAACAAGAAAATACATATAGTATCAGTCGAAAATTTAAACATTGTTGATGATTTTTCCCGTGGATTTATTCAGTCGATTTATATTTGATGAGATACATTTGAAGAGAATGGCACAGTGAGAGTCTCAAAATGATGAACATTTTCAATAATAATTTTCGAAACGATTCATTTCAATTGAATCGGATATTCTGAAAGTTCTAACGATTGCTAATTTTTTTCTTTCTTAAAAATTATCTAACAGTTAAATTAGTAGACACAATGTAACCAATGTTTAACCAATATTTTGTGGTATTTCATTGAATTCAGGATGAAGAATTGTCAAAAAAATGTCATGACATATCTAGGTTTTTATTGTGAAATAGATAAGAGAATCGACAATTTCTGACTTTTTTCCAATATTTCTAGAACCATACCTGATATCATTGGTTGATAGCTGAAGCTCTTAAGTATATTTTCACCCTAACCTCCATTTGAACGACCTTGTGACTCGTAAAAGCACACCAATTCTATATCATTATAGTAAAAAAAAATATTTCGCACCTCGCGTTTACTAAGGGGTCCCATTATGTTTTGTAGTTTTTTACATCACAGTTGGTTTATGAAGCATGAACAAAAATGAATATATTATTTCAGTTAGAAAAACAAGGATAAAGCGTTATGAAAAATACATTCAGAGCAAAGTTAGTGTTATTCAAAATATCTGTTTAAAACGAAATACACAATTCTCCTAATTAAAACGATTTAGGAAGTTGAATACTTCTAGTGATATCCAAGTTGAAAAATTCAATTTTCATCAGATCGGAAGATATGATCAGAATTAATTGATACTTATCTGTGCCATCAAAAAGTGAAACTAAGATAGGATAAGGTAATCCTCATAGTACTTGATAACATATTGCCATAGACCATGACATATCTGAATTATCATCATCATCAAAATTCACGTACTGAATTGTATCAAATAAATTTCATTTTTGCATGGCGCTGCTAGATAATTTTTGTTGGATGGTTTACGGGCATACTCAAAATTCTCGATTAGTCATATTTTTCATAAATACATTTATAACTATCCCAACATTTTATTCAACTATAAGATAAAAAATTAGGAGTATACGACTTCTGAGTTTTATCCTATGGGGTTGTTGCCTCTGCGAGGTATTCGATCAACAATAATTTTTGAATTATTCGTCGTATTCTCAATTCGGGGAATAAGTAAATATATAGTAAATCACAATGTCATTCCTTATCTGGGCGTTGCACTGAATCATTTGAATTTCAGCAGTTCGGACTTCCATTGTCTAAAAAATTTTTTGTAAAATGATTTGAAATCCCTGAAATAAACAATACAATTGAAATTTAAAAGAATAGCTAAAAATGGCAAATATATTAAGCAAAAAACTTGAAAATAATTCACAGTGAAATAGAATACGAGTGAAAAAAATGAATAAATAAAATAAAATAAATCAATATGATTAAAAGTTGAGTGATTTCAAACCATGTTACTTCACGACGTTTCGATTGTTAGTATCTACAATCGTCTTCGGGTGATGACTGCAGTCATCCTAGCCAAAAGAGTCATCTCCACTCTTACGGAACGGGCTCGGAGAATATGCAAACCAGAACATCTGGAGAGGGAACTGAAATACCTTGAAGTGACCTTGAGATCGAATGGATACAGTGTCCCCGAGATCAGGAAAACCATGAAACCGAAGAGCACTACTGTTCAAAAAGCGAAAAAGGACCAGATGGTTGCACGTGCATATCAACCGTTCATCCCTAGGGTCACGGACAGAATTGGAAAACTATTGGATAAACACGACTGGCCCAAGCGGACAAGTCAGCTGAGGCAGAACACGCACTTAGTGAAGGAGATCACATAATTTTGTTTGAAAACACAGAATTAATTGCCCCCAACCAGGGATACTATAACCGACTGGTACGGGAGGCAAAAGAGATTCACAAACACATGGAGAATTTCAACAGAAAGGAAGAAGCGGTGAATCTCAATCGAATATGGAACTCCATTTTAAGGAATTCGAGAATAACGAACAGAAGGACAACAGGTAGCAAGATTGTTACTGTTCCAGGTACAAGTACATGTACAACTACAGGTTACAATACCACTGATTACCTGACAAGGCATAAATACGCTTTACGAAGCCTAAAAGTTAGTAATCTGACAGCAAGCCATGATGGTTAAACCTCTGAAGAAGCTAACCACTGGCGCCAGCAAAACGTCAGGAAGAAATCCAAAAAATCAACGGCTTTCAAACTCGAAAAACTGACACTGAAAACCTCAGCTGCGAAAGTCTAAACCATTTTGTCATCATCAGTGTTAGTATTAGATTGACTAGAACCTGAGATATACTTGTTGTCTTAAATAGTCAGTCAGTTTGGCCTATATTTGGCAGTACAGTTAATCATCACCCGTTTAAAGTTCTATTTTCAGATGATTTTACAATAAGCTTTGCACGTACTGGTTATCAGTCATATTAGGAAACTCTAATAGTTGAAGTTCCATAAAGTCACATATGTTTTTGATACCTCTTGAAAATGTACTACAAAGTAAACAAGTGAGGAATTCGCCACGAAACATTATCAATCACCTTCAAACAAAGATATGTCATCATTCACATCAGAATAAAAACTCAATATGGTAGATATGGACCCATTTTGATTACATATTTGCATAATGCAGGAACGATGATGGAAAATAAATTATTTTTATAATCATTTCTATTTTATTGCCAACAATTTTGTCTTTTTTATACAAAAATAGATCTGGATCCCTATTTTGATCAAACACTCAGTCCTTCTGTCTATATCTTGAAATAATTGTCTGTATTGTAAGAAAAACAATAGTTTAACTTCCCCCACACCCTGTTAAACGGGTAGTTTAACTTCCGGAATAATTATAATGATTCCTTCTAATTATACGGGGGTGTAATTTCAGCCCTATATACGAGTACCTGTAATTTAGAACTGATCTATTGATTCGTTTATGCCTAATTAGCCTTGTCACTGTATGTGGGAGTACGAATTGAAGGGCATTCAAAACTCTCAATAAATATTCGGCCTATTTTTCTTTTTGTATTGGACCCCTTCTTTCCAGTATGTCGATAGTTCGACGTGCATGTATACTGATTTATGCAATTGTGTTTGTATAGTGTATATTCGCCAACAATCTGTTGTTCCTGTAGTATTTTTCGAAATAGTTTTTGCCTCTCTTTATAGCCATATCTTTTCAAATATTTATAAAACCTTTTTTTATATCAATCAATGTTATAATATTATTTCTTCTTTTGCATTTTCATTTTCATTTCATTTTCCATAGTTATCATTGTAATTTTTCTCAAAATGAAGTCGATAATCCTTTTTTTAAGACTCCCTTTCCACTTCAATCATGGTCATATGCTCATGATGGTCATATGCTCTGTTCCAGTATTCAATGAAAATCACTTAAAAAGGACAATTTTTTTTCTGCTTTTGACATAGGTGATATTTGCAGTGTTTTAGATGTCAAAACGCCTCAACTTTTATAACTGGTTACATTAGACATACATGTTGTATCCAAAGTTTGCTCTTGCGAATCCTTGAATGATGCGGAACAAAAACAAAATTCCTTTGGACAATTTCAGCAAATTTATCAAAAACCATAAAGACATAACTTTAGTGTCGGATAAATCATAAATATATAAGTTGACATGTAATATTTGCTCAAAACTTTAAATTGGCCAAACGGGGAGAAGATTTCTCCACAGGTTAAAAGAACCTAGTAGATTCCACATTTGCAAAGCATATTTTGGCACGACTATGACGTATTACATGTAATATTTGCTCAAAACTTTATATTGGCCAAACGGGGAGAAGATTTCTCCACAGGTTAAAAGAACCTAGTAGATTCCACATTTGCAAAGCATCTTTTGGCACGACTATGACGTATTACATTTGGAAGAGAATGGTTTGAAACTCAATTTTTTTAATGTTTCGAAATTAATAGATTTCGGAATTCTGAATATTTACTGAATGATCTGATAGAATTGAATCCTTTCCCTCTAATAAATTTGTTGTCTAATATGTGAATTGGTAATTAGTTCATCACATGTGCATTTGGTGAATTGGTAGAATTTCTTTCAAAATGTTTAAAATTTTTAATTAGTTTATGAGTACCTAAACTTGGGTAAAATTATTAGTCTCTAAGTACGAATGACAACCCGAGTTAAGGATTAACGAGGTATTATCTTTTAACGTGCGATCCCTATCCCGTATTGTTATATTATGCACTAATCAGGTAGAATTCATTCAGTATAAACACTCCCGAGGAAGCTATTGTATAGTCAAACACGTGTTGCGGTTTTGTAAACTGTTGAGTGAAAATCTTACAATAAAGTGTAACTTTATGAATGTTATGTATTTTCATCAAGTATTAGCCAAATCATGAAAAAATTCGAAAATTTACATGATGTCACTACAAATTCAGAAACAAGATGGCCGCCATACGAGTTTCGAAGGGATAATTTGGCAAAGGTAAAGGGTGGTTCGGTGGTGCCCGAACGAATGTTGTTTGCAACAAAAACATCAATGAAATGAGTAAGTAGTTATCAAGAAATGTAGATAACTACCTACAAAATGAAAATAAATTCACAGTAAGAAAACATTTTTTAAAACAAGCTTCGATCTATGTGCTCTGAAAAGAATGAAATGAAACTTTAAATAAATTGAAACCAATAAGTTTAAATGGGAAGCGGGTAAAATCGACGCGTTCTATTGATAGTGTTGTTAAAAAAAGTGATTTCTTCAAATAACTTTAGAAATTTTGAGCGCCAAGAATCGAGAGGTTATGAGGCTGATCTGCAGGGTCAACCGTTTTTTCGGATTCTTTTTACTTATTTTATTTCCCTTTAACTCATGTACGAATTACAAATTTAAGAAAAAGTATTGCGGCTGAAATGCTCGATCAAATCAAGGATTGATAGTAAATGGAATCTTACAATCTGGGCTTTCTGATATATCGATAACAATAACATAAAATAATCGATAAGAATATCAATATATTTGTGCAAATTCTTAGCAAAAATGCAAAAAATATGTTTGGGGGAAGAAACGTAAAAGTTGTAGATCCGTCGAAATTTTTATATTTTTTTATCTTTATTGTAGGGGCCCCTCTCCTGTTAAGGCCCCGGGGCAGTAGCCCCGCCTGTCCTGCCCGAAATCCGGCCCTGCGTGTAGATAAGCAAGAATAACATGTAATCTTGACGTCATCCTAGGACAAAAATTATATGTTGTTCATAAAATATGGGCAAATCTTGAGACGAGCTTTTATGTTATATAAACTGCGTAACGTAATAAATTGATGGGTTTGATTTAGAGTTTTTCTTCTTTTTACAACATCTAAATAAACACTTGTTTCAAAAAATGTTTGTTTTTGCTATTGATTTATTTCACTCAGAAGGATGGCTTCTTTTGGAGAACACGTTTTAACATTGAAGTTATATATGATCTGAGTTTACACAAAATATAACCTACTCCTGGTAGAAAGACCTAGAAGTAAAAGGACCAATAAAAAACACGCTCTAATTCAATAACACACCTCATTTATTTTTTTTCAATCATGGCATTCTCCTCCGACATATGATTCGAGGATTAAACTCGATTCACAACAGCTGAATTTTCTTGACACTTATATTGATATCGGACGCCTTTTGTACGTGGATTTAATTTGACTCTAATCCCGGATGTTTTTCTCTGGGTTATTAGCCCCTTTCGTCAGAGGTTAAAGAGATGTTTTCAAACATATGCGCACCCAACAATGATATGGTGCCATTTATGCCAATCAACAATGAAAATTATAAAGGAAAGGGTAGAGCCAGAAACTTTCTTTCAAGACAGCGTAACTATATAGGTGTGAAGAACGTTTTTGGATTATTGCATGACAGAGTTACTCAATAAAATATATTCCTTCTAACATATGGTTCGCACATTTCAGAACCGAATGGACATGTGTCCATTTTTCCATAAATAATTTAATTGGAAGTACAGTTTATTTCATATTAAAAAAAGAAACAAGTTCAAAAGTTCTTTTCAATTTGAATTATTGACTAGGTACACAATTTTAAATGATTCTATTATAAATATAGCGCGATGACCATTCTATAGTGAACATTGCACAGCAGTGAGCTCCCGAATTTACGTTAATTTAAGTGGTTTTTCTTCACCAACGAAAGTACAAATTCGCACAGTTCTTCGTTATAAGTACGTTCAGTCGAGTGGTGGTGAAAAAAATGCAGTGTGGAAACTACAATAGTGAAGGCATTTGAATAGCTGGTTTGAATCAATCTGACACCGTTGTCATATTTCCAAGAACTAAAATGCCGCCAACAGGCAGTCAAGTTGATGAAGCTCATCTAGAAGCTCTAATTAGTAAAATATCGTTGAATTTACTGAGCAAAATCGATCATAAATTGGAAAATATGACAGCCAGATTTGATACAATCGATGTGATGTTGAACTCTCTGAATGCTAAATTCTTCCATCTAGAAGAAGTAGAACGCAACCATAAGAAGCAACTTGTTCACCTTAATGAAAAACTTGATGAGTTACATCAAAAATCTAAAATGAATAGCCTACGCCTAATTGGAGTTAATGAGGAAGCAGATGAGAATTTGGTCGGCAAAATCTCAAATACAATAAATGATGGAATGAAAATTAAATGTGCTAGATTCGAACTGTACAGAGTATTCAGAGTAGATAAAATCTCCGCAGATCTTACTAAACCGAGGGCAGTAATTGTAGACTTTGTCACCAACTTGAAGCGAACTGAAGTTTACAAAGCCAAATTTAATTTGAAAGGAATAGGAATTTTCATCAACGAGGATTTAACAGAATATCGCTACAAGCTACTCCTTCAAGCAAAGAAGAAATTTGGCAATAAAGAAGCCTGGTCGCATAGTTGCAAAATGTATGCTAAATGTAACCACACTGTAAAATTTATCCGACAAGAAGTGGATCTGGCGAACTGAAAGGGAAAAAGTTTGAAGTTCATAAACAACTATTGTAGTGTATGTACCTTACTTGTGCAAGCTAAGCATTAACGAGGTTTCATCTTCTAAAGTGCGATTTTTAGCACTGGTTGGACCATTCGCAGTGAAAATCAATCGTCCGACCATCGGGCTCAAATCTCCGTTCCACATAGCGGTTGATTGAAAGAATAAAACAAACCAGTCACTCTAACCAACTGGCTACCGCCCCCCCAATGTTGAGTGTTCCAAACCCTACAAAATTCAACACGAAAATGAAGAAATGATTAGTTTTTCTAAAATTAAAATATGTTTATTCTACTAGCACCTTCATATTCTCAGTATAGATTCACAATGCCTGTATCGTTTTCTGCCGTTTTCATCACCAATAATCCGTTATTTATTAAAAAAAACTGTGTAATACAAAGGCCTGGAATCCATTTAGGCCGGCAATGATACATCAATTTTACTCAAAATAAAAAATGATCGATTGGCAACGCACACTCGATTATCAAAGGATTATCACGTGTCGTAATGAGTTTGGTACCCTTTTCGGGATCGGATTTTTGTCATGTTAAACGCCGGCAAGCGCGACACACGCCCACTACCACGTGCTTTGCCCGAAAAAATACATGCCGATAACTAAAAAAAGTTTTATCTTGACAAGAGTTTTTTTTTGATGAATTACTTCTTGATCTATATCAGAATGAGAAAATTTGAAATCTTCTCACCATTTAAGTGAACACATCTGAAAGACACAATATAAATTATAAAGTAGAATATAGAGATATTGTGAACTAAAAACAAATACTCTGCTCATCTCCATAAGTATGCATTTTTGTCATTGTTATAATATTTGAGTAAAAATATATTGCAAATGGGTTGACTGAAACTTTCTAAAATACATGAAATTCATAATTTAAAAATTAATACAAATTATGGATCATAAAAAAAATTAATTGGCGTTTCGACTTGATTGGTTCCAGTGGTGAATATTAATGAATTCACGTGAATTGGTGGAGATTTGTTGATTATCACATTTTCCCTATTTAAATAAATATGGACGATTCAGAATCAAGTTAAAACCATCAGTGTGATTTGTGGGCAAAAGAGATCTCAATGCAGTGACATAATTTTCATTATTTTCCATGAAAATATCAGCTCAAAGTTGTAGGTTCTGGAAAATAGTTTAGGATTGAAAGAGTATGTATATGAATGTTGAAAATTAGAAAAACTTTCTCCACTATTTCAGGCATTTTATATGAGTCGAAAATCTTTAAATCTTGTTTACATAAATCTGCGAAACTCTAACCTTATTCACCACTCAATCAATTTATTGCCAACGAAAAAAAGTTTCTGGTGTAAATGGACCAAATTCTTTTGAAAATATCAATATATTTAATGTTTAATTTATAAGTTTGAAAATGTCATTATAGGATGAAACTGCAGTTACTTTTGTTATGAATAAAAGTGATAAAAACATAGAAAATTTTCATTTGTCATTTTCATTATAATCTCTTACCACGTAGAAACGGCTACATCCAACAATTTATCGAAGAAAATCCTATTTCTGGAAAAATAAGCAAGTACATTTCTCCAAAACCACTTCAAACAGCTACCACCATTTCTTGGGTTTCCAGGACGAGCTACCTGATCTCAAGAATTTTATATGGTATTCACATCTGATAAGCTCACATCTGATGAGGCACTACTCGCCTCTTGTTGGGATTCAACCCTGCTGATGTAGGAAGGAGCGTTACTGAATAAACTTATCTTCTCCAAAGTGAGCTGTGTCGGGAGCAGAAGAATTCCCCAAACATAATTGCAGATTTGGCAACACGGTGTTCAGTATTGGTATTGAAAACACCAGTTCAGGCGGTTACTTGATAACTCTGGAACTCATAACTCTATTGAGTCTCCCTTGTTTTCTGTTTTGATTGAATGTGCTTGTTTCATAATTTTTGGTTTACAGTTTATTTGATAGTAATTTCAAATTGAAAAACAGTGTATCATTGTTTTTCCATAATCAATTATAAAAATCGGATTTTCTAGGCCCATGACGTCACGGACCTATTCCCGCTTCTTGTTCGATTGACCAATAGGAACAATACAAATAATCAACATTGTCAAATCGTAAAATTCACGAAGCGTTTCTGATTCATTCGTGATTC
>WOGR01000808.1:0-22695 GCA_015342045.1 Leptinotarsa lineolata
AACGTTTCATACTCTCTGGGCCACCCTCGACCTCATTTTTTTCAATACGGACCTGCATATTTCATGACAATTTTCGAAGACAATTTACATGCTGAATTCAACGTACATACAATGTTATTGACATTTTTTTTTTCAGGTGATTTAGACCCTTATCCAAATTTCTTTGGTTCGGATCTGTATTGAATTTATTTTTGAGTTTGATTAACAACATACGATACATTATGATGACAAAATCAACTGACCCATCTCAAACTGAATGGAACGTATCAGAATCAAAGTAAGGAATAAGTAATGATTATTTACATATTTCAAGACGAGAAAAATCTAATTCATAATAATTAAACGAAACTATCATTTATTTGAGAGCAAAATTAAATGATGATTCGATAGTAGTGAAAATTCAAGAAGTAAGTGTTCGAAATGTCCATCATTTTATGAAATTCAATATGCACTCAACCCTCTTATATATTTGCTATTTCGTCTCATTAAATTACCTTCTCGTGCATTCTCAAAATCACCTAAGAATAAACTTTCAATGACATTGTATGATATATTTTTGAAATTGGCTTGAAAAGTTATTTTGAAATATGTCATAAAATATGCAGGTCCATATTGAAAAAATTAGGTTGAGGGTGGCCAAAGAGTAAGAAACGTTGGATTCAAAATGTGACTACGTCAAATCAAGGAGAATAATTTATCGAACAAAAAATGCCCGTAACATTTTTTGATAATTTCTGAAATAACGTAGAAAAAAAAGAAAATTCAAAATTACAGAAATTACTTTATGATATCTCAATAACCGGCCCTGACATTCCCGATTCGTTTGAACCACTTGACAGTGCTTCTGTGAATGCAACTTTTTCTCCTTTTGACCGACCTTCTAACTTTTATGGTTTAATAGTTACCAATACAATCCCCATAAAAAAGTGGCCACTATACTAGTATACGCTTTACGATGTATATTTTCAAATAACCTCTCTGTATATATCACTGGAATAGAAAACATGTTTTGCCCAAAGAATAATGACAAAATATAGTAGAACAAGCATATCCTTAAATATTTGGAAGGCAACATCTTGCGCGATCATCAATTTGGCTTTCGGAAACAAACATCAACAGGCGACCTTCTCTCGAACACTTTTACCATCAACGCTAGTAGTTCCCAGGGAGGCATATTCTCTCCAACCCTCTTTTTATTGTATATCAACGACTTATTGTAAAAAAACTAAGTTTCCAATATATAGGTTTTCCTGTATTCTTGTGTATTGTTCTTGAAAAAAATTATCTTGCATTCAATATTACTCTATTCCTCAATGTCTGTTCCAACTGAATCATTTATATTATTACGTATTTTAATATTCGATAAAAATGCAATAACTGAAAACAATCCATGCGTTAAAGTCGATGTTCTAACACATATACCAACAATTCCCCTAACGAAAATTCGTTCAACTTTTTGTGTGTTCTCCCATACGTTATAAAAATTGCCTTACGAGACTGTGGCTTGTCGATAACGAAATTCCTAACGAGTCTCCAACGAAGCTGCAAATTTCCCATTGAAAACGGTCCTCGCCGCAATTTACTATCCTTCACCAGGATAATCAAATCGACTCAGTCCAGATGCTACTCTATCGAAGGACTTCAGTCACAAAAACAAATTCGAACCAGCAACATGCAAAGACTTTACCACACACTCACGAAAAATAATATATTCGTGTTCGTTATAGTGTATTTGTCGTTTCTTCTGGATAATGTGTTGTTGACTGTTGTTGGTGAGTATTTACCCCCATAGAAATGAAACATTTCAAATGACCAGATAAATAATAAACCTCCTCCTGTAGAGGAAATTTTTCATTTGGTAATCCTTGCTAGGAGCTGTTAATGATTGATGTTTGGAATTTTATTCAAACATTTTTTGTCATACGAACTATATTGAATTGAACCTTAAGGCGGACGCCTACAGAAAAGAGGCAAGTTTCGAATTAGTTTATCTAGATAGAGCCTAGCGTACTGAAGCTATGCTGAAGGGAGAACTTCCATATATGTGCAGATCTCTCAAATTTACATTCCTAGAGTAAATCTGAGGTTTTCAGCTTTGACTTCTATATATTTGGTTATTGTGATTCTGAGCAGGAATTTCATACAATACAAATCTTCTTGTTTTAAGCCGGTATGGGCATTAGCATCTAACCTGGAAGAGGAGACAGATGTGCTAACGTCTCTCAAGAAAAATTTCAGTTCAGTTGTGGAATATACAAACACATCATATGTTTTGTCTTTGTTGTAAACGAGTTTGATCATGTTTCATTGACAATTTCTAAGACATTAATCAATGATCATCACACTGCTACAGAATTTATGTCGTATGTAAATTTACCATTTGAATGTATTGATTCATGACTTCTTAAAACATATAATTTATGAGAAGCCTTCTTCCGAAATATTTCATACGTACTGCTCTTTAGCCTCCTACTATTTATGACGTGACAGATAAGACTTTATTCAGTTATGAACAGGGCTTGCTATATATCTTCAACTTACTCAAATGTGTTGCATAATGAATACTAGCAAATGTATAGCAGTTTTTGTGGGAACAAGTAATCAGGAACTCTAGTGCATATAACTAGTTCCAAACTTACTGGTCTGTCGTTTTCTCATGAAGTTTTCCACTTTCATCTAGGCTGTTTTGATTTCCGTTAGTTTTTCCCAGATCAATCTTGATATCACATTTTTATTGACTCTCAGACATTCACTGATCTTTCAGTTCCCATCATCCCAGACTACCTGTTTTCCAATGAACTGAACGTGACGCCTGTGAATGACAACAAACGTTTCGGGTTGGCATCGCTGAGCCCTCTTCAGCGCAAATATGAAACTTTGGAAGCTGAAAATGGTCCTCTTGGAGCTCTATTGGCGTCCAAAGCGTTCGTTCAACTAGCTTTCACTCCCCTGGTGGGATATTTGATCGCTGCTGTGGGGTGTAATGTTCCTCTGCTGATTGGATCCTGTAATATGCTTTTAGCATCGATACGTGAGTAGTAATTGAAAAGAATGAATTGAAAAACGTGTTAATGAATGCAACGCAAGTCTGAATATTTTGATTCCTTCTTGTTACTGAAGACAGTAATAACATTGACATCATGTTATTGATTTTTCTGTTAATTGTTTAGGTACTTGACTACAATCTCAAATAATAAATGAGCAAATAGAGAAGAAATCACTTGGCAAGTTTTTTAATGGGTATGAAAAGTCACAGGTTATTCGTGACAACAAAAACAAAAATATATGATTTCAACATATATCTCTAATACACCAAGCTAAATCAGCCAAAATGAATGCAATCCAATAACATACGAAATGTTGCTTTCAAGCAAACCTTCCCATGTATAATAATTCAAGACAAATTCTCTCAATTTCGACATTTCATCAAATCATTTGCTTAGCAAACTTTCGATTATTATGGATGTGCACACATTTCAAACTGATTGCAATCTGTTGAAATAGTATTATTATATAACGGGTGGTTTTTAAGAGGTATAGGATTTGTTTAAAAAAAAAACAAAAAATTTTAAAAAATTATTGAAACCTTTATTGAAATCGATAGAACAATCAATATAATTTGATGTTTGAAGATGATTTCATGCAAATGTTGTCCGCGGCTTCGCTTTAGATGACCCATGCCATGCGCTTGCAATTTTAGCACACTCTCTCTAACATAAAGACCGGTATTTCACTTATGCTTCAATATTGGCTTCCAGAGCGTCAGTCGTTGCTGCTTTATCCCTGTAGACATGAGTCTTAACATGACCCCACAAGAAATAATCCAAAGGCGTTAAATCACACGATATAGGCGGCCAATTGACGGGCCCCAAACGTAAGATAAACTGTTCACCGAAGGCGACTCTTAATTAGGCCATTGTTTCGCGTGCCGTGTGGCATGTGGCACCGTCTTGTTGAAACAGGGAACAGACATGTCCAATTCTTCCATTTTGGGCAACAAAAAGTCGTCAATAATCACACGATAGCGCTCGCCATTTACAGTAACGTTCCGGCCATTGTCGTTTTTGAAGAAGTACAGCCCGATGATGCCACCGACCCATAATCCACACCAATCAGTGACTTCTTCGAAATGCATCGGTAGCTCTTGCAATGCTTTTGACTGGTCCTTACTCCAGATGTGGCAATTTTGCTTGTTAACTTATCCATTCAACCAGAAATGAGCCTCGTCGCTGAACTTTGCTAGCACCCATTCACCAAATGTTAGACGTTGTGGTAGGTCGTGTGGCTTCAATTCTTGCACCAGCTGTATCTTATAAGGTTTTACACCCAAATCCTTTCGCAAAATTTTCTACGTGGTGGAGTAACAGAGGCCCAATTGCTGCAAACGGCGACGAATCGACATTTCACGGTTATCACGAACACTGGCGGATACAGCCTCAATATTTTCTTCAATCCTCACTCTACGTATGCGTTTTGGTGGTTTAATGTCCAATAATGTAAACTGGGTTCGAAATTTAGTCATAAGTTCCGAATAGCTCCCTCAGTAGGCCGACGAAACCGCCCATAAAATGGAAGAAGTGCATGATGCACTTTCTTAACCGAGCATGAATTTCGATAATAAAATTCAATAATTTGAAAGCGTTGTTCATTCGTAAGTCGATTCATGGTTAAATTATAGACCAAACTGAACAAGTTTGACAATGACACAAGACTCGATTCAAGCGTGATCTGTCAAAAACAGTGTTGCAAAAAAGATACCAGCAAAAAAATCACTCATTACTATCGGAGTTTTTAATAATACAACTTCTTCTTCCTTAGCTCCTTTTTTATTGTATTAATTTTACTGCTAACACTACTTCTTTCCATCAAAAATTCACAAATATATTATCCAGTATAGTTCTAGAACTAGCTACAAGAGATTCAAGTTGATAATAGTACCATCATATCTTTTGAAAAATTGTTATTATATACACTTGAATAGTTTTAAGTCAGTTTCGTTCTTCCTTTACTATCCTTTCATTTGTTACATCGACAATTTCTGTTCAATTTCATCCTCAACACAACTTTATTCCATTAACAATTTACTAATAGATCATCCGGTATAGTTTAAGAACTAGCAACTATTATAACTGATTTTATAGCAAACAGTCTTTATGTAGAGAACAATTATTTACTATTTTCCAGTTTTTGCTTATGGGAACTCTTACGGGGTGTTGGTACTAGCCCGCGCACTCCATGGAAGTGCCTCTGCTGCTATAGGTATCAGCGGAATGTGTATTCTAGCCAAAGAGCTCCCCAGCAGTCTGAGAATGAAAATAATGCCTATTGCTTTTGGTGGTATCGCCTTAGGAGTTCTTATCGGCTACCCGCTTGGGGGAGCTGCCTACCAGGCATTCGGAAAGACCGCCCCATTCCTAATTATTGCGGTTTTCATCATCGTAACCATGGGTAAGAACGAAAACGATTAATAAATCAATATGGTAAGCAGTTCCAGTCACTGGTTTTGTTAACGTGGATTCATTGACTGTTTATTGTTACAATTTTTCGTGTCACTCCCAACATTTCTTTGTCTTTCAAACTGGTTACTTCACTTCTATCAATTTATCAAGTAAAACATTTGCATAGTTCATTTTAACTCAATATTTGTCCGCAACCAAGGCTTGACTTTACTCCTTCCCCTATAGGTTTACAGATAATGTATCTGAAGGAAGAAGACATGCAGCCCGAATCATCCATACTCAGAAGAAACTACGAAGAATGTCTGATTCTTCTGAAAGATAAAAAATCACTGATAGCTGCCTTCACAATTTGCGTCTGCACTTCATCGATGGCCATTTTGGAACCTTGCGTCCCAATGTGGCTGCTTGCTAGATTGACTCCACCACCTTCCAGGTGGCAACTTGGAGCAGTGTTCATTCCAGACAGTATTGGATATTTCATAGGATCCCAATTTGCAGGTGAGTCAGTTACGAGCAGTTTAACTGCTCCTACATTTTTTAGGAGCGATAATAGCGGTAGATTCACTTGACTTGAGAGTTTCCTTTACCTTATACTTTTTACTTCGATTTCTTCTGGTTGCTAACTTCTTCGACAATTCTCAGCAGTACTCTATACATCTTTGAAGGATTCAAGAAGAACTTCTTCGACAACAATTAAACTCTAATCAAATTCATTATTTTCCTGACAGAAACTATTTTTCCCAGGTTTACTACCAGTCCAACCCTGGCGAATCGCCATAAGTTCCCTGGTGATTACAAGCTTAAGCTGCTGCGGGCTACCCTTAGCTGACACCATACCCCAGTTGTCCCTACCCCACTTCGGTATAGGCTTGGGGGTTGGAGCTGTGGATGCTGCCCTCGTACCCTTACTAGCTTCTTTCGTTGATAACAAAGGAAGCAATCAATACGGGCCCATTTATGCTCTACAGCAAGCTGCAGTGTCGGTCTCTTACTCATTCGGGCCTCTGTTTGGGGGACAGGCCATTCATATCCTTGGATTCCCGTGGCTGATGAGGGTGGTGGGGTTTGTCAACTTGCTGGTATGTCCGTTGCTACTGGAGCTTGAGGAGCAGAAGGTGAGGAATGATTGGAGTGAAACAAGAATTAGGTATTTCATTAATAAGCTTCAACTCAACGTAAGGTAGTGACTTTGTGACTGCTTCGAAATATATCAAATTGATTTTGGTTCTTTTCCAAAATTTCTTATTATTGAAATTGCAGCTCTCTCAAAGTCTTCAACTGTTTGATGAGAACGGAACGTCTATTAAAAGAACTCGTTTATCTCCTCGGAATATTTGGCTGTAGTAAATATTAAATACTGAATTTGTTTGTATTCCTTTTGGCTTTTACCTCGATAGGGAAGATATATTGAGTAACCTCTTTTCAGTAGGGAATGAACTGCTTGCCAATCCCAACGGTTTAAAATCCTTCTGTTGTAATTGTTTTTTCTCAAAAACGGTTGGTGTTATGAAAAAAAGTGTAGGGACAATTTTTGTAGATAATTGTATGATCTATAATTTTTGTCTTATATATTTTCATCATAAAACTCACCGTTTCGCTGAAAAATTCAAAAAACCCATTTTTGCAACCTTCGACCTTGAATAAATTTTTTTGCAGAAATGAAATCGATAGGGACTTTTTACAATTTCATAACAATGGTGTTCCTAACATCTTTGCAAATTTTCAGCTTTCTAGGAATTTTTGCAAGGGTCAATGTCTAAATTGACCGATTTAATGGAACGTTTGTTTGAAGGTGAATGACAATGTTTCGTGGTAAATTTCAGCAGTTCGGACTTTCATTGTCTAAAAATTTGTAAAATGATTTGAAATCAAATTATTTTACAAATTTTTAGACAATGAATGTCCGAACTGCTGAAATTCACTTAATGGAACGTCGTATGCCTCATATTTCCAATGCATTGATAATCCGTTTATTTTATTTCAGGAAAAAATACCGATTACGTGCAATTCTTATCAACCCTATTCAAGTGTTGTAAACAGCTTGGAAGCGGAGTCTACTGAGTGAAACTTCAACAGAATCAGAAACCAGATTACTGATTATTGACCTATCAAATTGTTATTGTTATAAATATTCGAAGGATCCATCAATATCTTTTGGGAGTTATTTGAGAAATAATTCAGAATACTGGGAAAAACATATTTTTTATTTGTCAGTACAAGCATCACCAATTTGGTTACCCTGTATTTAATCGCCTGAGCTATCTTATGTTTCAATGGTTGAGGGTTTCTCAGTAAAATAATCAATATGAAACTCACCCATTTGTCGACTCTCAGGTGTGGACTAAATCTCAAATTTTCAGTAGAATGCCCGGCATAATTACCCGATCTCACTCCTGTAAACTTTATAATAATGAATATTTATTTCAATTTATAATGTATTAAAATCACTCCCGGCTTGTTTTATGAATGTTTAATTCAAAATGTTGAACCAAAAACAGGAGTTACTCAATCAGGCATCGTCAAACAACCACTCCATCTCCTCCAGCAGGCGATTTTATTAATTCCCAACGCGTGTCAGCGTGTTATTCCATGTGGACCGGCCGCAAATGGCAAATAAACAGAGGAGATTCTTCTTAACTTACTGTCCAAACAAAGAGATCAAGTTATCCGTGCTTGCGGTGCCCCATGAAAACTAATCGAGTTATCGGGGTGTGTTTCCGAAGAAAAAATTCATCGGTGTTTATTACACGAGATTCAAAACGATTCAGATCGGAGTGGGCTCAAAACATACGAGGAGCAAGTATTTCACCTTGTTTTTGGGGTCGAAAACAGGGTACAATAGGAAATCCACACTTATAATATGAAGTTTTCAGAAGTATATTTGATTTTTTTATGAATTCTAATACTGTGAACGATGTGCATTGTTTGACATAAAAAAAATACGCCATTCGTCAGTAACTTTTATCATTCCATGATTTTGTCTGCCAAAGAAGAGCTAAAAAATTATACAAATACTTTTCTGGACGTTTCGGAGGCCAGAATCTGCCCCGTCTTCAGAATTGGAATGTTCCGAAATGAATCCAAATAACTTTATATTTTCTTTCTTAGATTTCAACAACTAAATTCAATTCACACAGCAACCCATCGAGATGAATTCAAGTTTTGCCACTCTCACTCCTGTATAAAGTTATCCATTACATGTTTTTTTTTTAGATTGTGGAAAGTGAATATCCACAGAGAGTTGAATGAAATATTGAACATTGCACTTCAATTATGTGCTCATTTTATTTGTTCACTTTCGCTTTGCTTGCTCTTAAACTATTTCCCATTCCAAACTAGTCTGCAAATTGATTCAACACAAACCGAAATGAGTCTGATGACTCATCGAGGGAGATATATGAGTATAGAGAGAGTAAGAGTGATGCAGTGATGAGCATTGAATTATATCCGACCTGTTTTGGGGTATTAGTGCAGGAAAGAGTTGACCCAAACAGCTGTGTGCTTCAGACTCGACTAGCTTCAAAAATGGCTCAACTGTCAGTCGAGTTCCAAGCACACTGCTGTTTTGGTGGAACTTTTCCTACACTGACGAGGAGAAATACCCCCACACGGCTTTTGGAGCTTTGTGTGATCCATTCGATTGATTTTACCGTGGTCCTGATGTTGGATGACAGAGAAACATCTGCAAGGTATCTTACATCTGTAGGGTATAATTTGATGCTCGTCGTGGTATTAGCCGGGAAAGTACTACTT
Organism: Leptinotarsa lineolata; assembly: GCA_015342045.1. Lineage (NCBI taxonomy): Eukaryota > Metazoa > Arthropoda > Insecta > Coleoptera > Chrysomelidae > Leptinotarsa > Leptinotarsa lineolata. The sequence goes on from WOGR01000808.1 coordinate 9,213, forward strand.
TTTCAGCAGGCATTTACTAGGTCCTACTTTACAGGAACGTTGGAAGAGGTGAATGTTAATAAATTGTATTCCGAAATACTTATTTTCTCAAGAACTAACTTCAATCCCCTTTGTAGATCGATGTCTTTGTATATGTAATCTATTCAAACGCTTTTTGTTGTGATCAACAACAAAAAAGATATCCTCATACCCCATACCTTGGTGCCATAACCTGGTATAACGAAAAAAATTCAGATTTGTAATAGAGTTTTTATTGTTTATTAATTTTACAGAGTTCAAAATAATAACAATACTGCTTAATTATAGAACAGACATTTTTGTCAAATATAATAACATATTTATTGATCAAATTGTAATTCTCAAATGAAGTACATGAGCTCAGAAGCAACAAAAAGAATCACAAAATGATTAAACGAAATACTAATACAAGGAAATAAAACAATATGTACACAATTTTGAGATATCCGACACTATTAGGGAAATTATGGCAAACAGTAACACTAAAATAAAATAGGTATTGAGATCTTTGTTTTCAGAGTGGCTTTCTTTATTCCAATATCTGATTAAAAATCATACACACACATATAGAAACCGTGATCTGTGTACCTTTCTGTTATTTAGAGTAGAATGAGTGATGAAAATTTTCCTGATGATAGATTTCGCAATCCAACAAAACCTGTCAGATAATAACTACACGCTAAAGGTGTCTATATACAGTGCCTTCATTTCAAAACTTCCCACCCCTAGTACTTCGTTTAGCAGGAAGAATTTGCCGCAGTCAAAAAACACGTCAATTTAGATATCGAAAGGGAAGTTTAAAACCAGTGCCAGTGGTATTTTAGGTTTAACCCCTATATCCCTAGCTACACCCACTTAATAATTTTAAAAGGCATCCCTATCTTGTAACACATCATTTTAAAGTTCCTCACTCAACCTCGCTGAAATTGGTTGATCCGTTCTCGTAAAATAGGGCAAAAAGGAAATTAATTATTATAAAAAATATAATAATAGCTATTGCAATTAAATAAATGTACCTTACTTTATTAGGTGTTCAAAATGTTCACCATTGTAAGCTAAGCAAAAGTACAATCTATTCTCGAATTCCTGTCGGACTTTTGTAAATGTTTCGTTATTAATTTGTCTGCATGTGTCAGTAATCCTGTGTCTTAGATCCTGAATGTCCTGCGGGGGAATTTTGTATACCATTGTCTTCAAATAACCCCAGAGAAAGAAATCCAATAGCGTTAAATCCGGAGATCTCGCCGGCCATTCCAGAGCGCCTCTTCTGCCAATCCATTTGTCAGGATACCGTTGATCGAGCCACTATTATTTTTCGAGAACAATTTACGGTAAATCGACCGTGTTGGATACACATTTTTAGCGTCACATTAATTTTTTCTGAGTTGGCTAATTCATTTGTCGTTAGAGTCAGTTGTTACCTCAATGGTTTGAATAACTGTTTCATTTAAATTAACATTTGAATAGATTTCTGATCAACTTAGTGGCGAATTCCCAAACTGCAAATAAAACTCAAAAATGTATCTACAATACAGTCACCAACGATATATCACTATTGATTTCAGTGACAATCACACAGCCAACTCAAAAAATTAATCCAAACGATTGATGCATTATACAGCACTTATTTTATGGTTAGCTGCCGATTGTATTGACTGTCAAAGAAAGTTTATTGATACCATATTCATGATTTCAAATTAGAAACTCGTTTATCATACGAAAAAGTGAACTTGGGAGCTAATACAATATTTTTACAGATTGTGTTGCCAAACTCAAAACATTTTCAATGATCAATTACTGAATAGCTATTCTTTCTACATTACTTATTTATTTACTTTTCTTAGATACGAGTATCTCATTTGTCACAATTATGGCTGCGTATCAAAATACAGAACAAAATCTACTGTGTACTGTATAATTTACTTTGGTAGAATCATAGGTGAGGCATGATATCCCGTTCTGGTGTGTTTGTAATTAACATTTATTATAGAGTATATTCATTTCCCAAACAAGAGCTTTGAGCTTTGGAATACATCTGTACCCAAAGTAGAACAAAGCTGCACACGCAGATAACTGTTCAAGCAACACAAAATCCCAACAGTCATCACCCGTTCATGTATTCGAAACTGTCAGACTCATGCATAAAAACAGATCTCAATCTGCGTCAACTGTGACGCTTGGGAGTACGCAGGTTGAGACCCTTGCAGAGACCAACGAACAAGACTTGGAGAATAGGCAGATTGAGGCTCCGGTGTCAGGTCAGAAAACCTTTGCAGCGTGTCACTACCTGAGGAATATATAAATATATGTCTTAACTAAACTCATGAACCTGCAAATTGCAGTATTTTGGCAGAAAATCAAATATTTTAAGACAAATTTGATCATGTGTTGTTTTAAAAACGGTTAACTTTCCATAAGGTTTGTTTCTCGACAGGACAGTCAGGGTGAGTCACAATATTGTACGAAAAAATGAATGAAAATAACATAATTTCACCTTTGCATATTAAATTGAGTTTGGTAAAACAATTTGTGAAAGCTCTGAGGAAATGTTTTCAGATTATTTAATAGAAATTTTCCGGAAGCAAGATAATCTGATTGACTAAAGCGCAGAACAAAGAAGGCGATAAATCGGGACATAGAAACAATGGCAAGTAGATACCAAGAAATATGGAATACTCTGATTTCATTCACGAGAAAGACATTAATTAAACATAGATTTGGAAATCTTTCTGCAAAAACAGGACAAGTTCTGTCCATTATCTTATTGCATTCACCATAAATGATTATAAATTTCAGGAAATCTTCATTAGAATACCCCAAACGAGACATTTTGCACACAAATAGGAAAATACGAAATACACGTCAATTATATCGCATCAAATTTTGACATATTTGTTGTGACTTCATTTGTTTTCAAAGCTTTCTTGGTTTGGTATTGCTTCGAATGATTTACATTTCAAATATTTCCCAAAATCAGATATATCTTGCCAGGGGTGTATTTTTGGTATAAGACATTCTCCATGAATTCGATATCTTCTTTTTCGTAGTATCTAAAAATATTAATGTATGGTTTCCATTTGAAAAATCGTGTCTCATCAGTTTTCTCGATGCTATGTTTCAGGTAGAAATTTCGACCACCCTATGAATTATTTTCAAAAATTCGATGGACTTGTTCATGGCTTGATATTTAAGGTGTGATTCTGTGAAATTTCACATTTTCAACTGTTACCGTCTATGAGTTATGATTGTTTCGGAGTGGTGCTGTAACTGTCAAATTTTTCAGAAAAAAATCAATATCCCGAAAACTAACAAATTTGGGTATAGGCATTGTTATACATAGTGGGCCTCAAGTGTGATGAGAAATTCAAACATGTACTAAAATGCAGGGTGTTCTATTTGAAATAAGTAAGTTGCCCTCAACTTCCGGTATAACGGAAAGAGACCGGAAGTTGAAAATAATTCGGCTGAGAAGACCATTTTGCAAAACCCACTACCACAAAATTTCCAGTTTTTATTCTGAATCGTTCTCCATATATTCCTAACGAACGCTCGTCGTGAAAGACCCTGTATAGTTCCATATTGAGTTTCATTCATTTTGAAATAATACCACTTTGAAAAAATGTAATTCTTCAGTTATAAAAGATAAATATTCTTGTCGAACTTACCAAGAGAAGAAATGAGATTGCCCCAAAGCTCTGCCGTCTGCCAAGCCAGGAAGAAGAATCCAAAGAATCTCACGATGATACCATCTACAGCTTGGTCTGTGAGTTTGGCATATACGCCTGCTACCTGTGTGAGATAAGTTGCCTTGGAAGCCCACATGGGTGCAGCACCTACACCGAGAAGAATTCCAGCAGGTACGAGTGTGTAAAACCTTGGGAAAAACTGGGCGCCGATGTAAGGTGCGTACATCAGCAAGGAAAAGCACAAGGTCCATTTAACGGTGAGTTTTTTTATGAGGAAAGTTGGCACGAATATGCAACTAACTACTAATGCCGCGTATACTGCACTGAGAGAAACTGTGCCGAGACCGTCCTTGGCGTTTATACTACTTTGGAGGTTAGCTGTGCCTTGGAAGGCTGTGAACTGGATCATGAATGCACACGATATGGCCGAGACGTTCTTCAGTATTCTCCATTTTTCCTTAGTGGACATTTTGAATTTCCCTTGCTGGGACGCTTCTTCATCCGTGATTTCGCGGGGTGGTTTCTTGGGGTCGCCATTGTTGCCGTCGCCTTTGAAGCCCTTGTTATCGTAGGCACCAGTGACGGACACGGTGTATACATCAGAGTGATTGTGGGTAGCGTCGTGGTTGCCACCATCACCCCCACTGTCACCGAGGGACGCGGTCATCTCTGGGCCGCGATCACCCTCCTCTATCTGGAACAAAAAATTTCCGTTAAAAAACCATTGTACTGTATGACGTTAGTTTGGGAATATTAAATTCACCAGCAAAATTATTGACATCAAACTACTGGGCGATAATCAAGAATGCAGGTCCCTTCTGCGCCATTGGCGCAAGCTCCTTCTGCGCCATTGGCGCAAGTCCCTTCTGAATAATTTTTTAGAATTTCTGTAAGATTTTTCATTGTTTTTTCTCAGTGAAACTACCAGAACAAACTAGAATATTTGGCGATAGGCTGAAATAGTGGCACGTGCAGTAGGGGTAGAAACTATTTGGGCGCGTAGGTGCAGTGAGTGACTTATCACTCATTATGCGTTTCATCGATGCTAACATTCCATTGTTTTGCTGTTGTCACATCGATGGGGATGGGAGGAAAGACGTAATCGGAGAGAGTAGGTCTGTTACTTTACTTCTGGATTCTGCCGCAGACTCAATAGGACACTCGACTTTGACCAACCATTACCTTTTCGCTCATTTAGTAATAAATACTTATGATAAATCGGCTTCATTAAGAAAAAATACAATGGAAAAAGATGTGATTTGTAAAGTATTACAGGAGTTATTGGTATTCATAGGCGAAGTCTAGCTCAACTACTCAAACTCAACCTACGGATACCTCTCCATTATCAAACGCTTACTAGCTACAAGAGAAAAAAATAATGGTGATGGTACCTAAATGATAGAACAAAACATATTGATTGAATGATAACTTAATAAACTGTTAAATTATTGATATATCAAATTGATCCGTTGAAGGTTTAATAAAAATAGTTGATATTACCGACTATCATAAATATACATTTTATATTTATCTCTTTAATTGCTCTGGCAAAGAATTGTACGGTTTCACAGTACTAAAAAGAAATGATCTCTGAAACAGGGCAGTGCGATGCTTTGGCATGGTTGATTCGTTCTTATATCTGATATCAACCGAGTGGATGTTTTCACGCAGAATTAGTTTCTGTAATAAAAGAGATTGAGGGAGGGTAATCAATTTGTGAGCGAAGCAACCAAGATGAAGTGTCATTCGGTTTCTCATATTAAGCCAATTGGAATTTTTCAGGGCTTCAGAGATAGAATCGTACTTACGAATTCCATAGATTAGGTGGCAACAAGAATTTTGGACTCTTTGTATTCTTTTCTTATCGAAATTATATAATTTGGCCCATATATGAATCACAGTAATCAAAATGACTAAACTGTCGAATAGAATTTTTTTAAGAGGTTGGCTCAGAATAAAAAGATTACAGTACAAGAGTTTCAAAGACATATAAAGCTGTTTTCATTAAATTTTTTATATGTTCAGTGAATCTGAGGTCTGTGCAGAGTATCACCCTCAAGTTTTTAGCCGAATTAACCGGATTCAAAATGGTATGGCCTAGTTGCAAGCGGAAATTATTTTCTGCAAATTTTCGATTTTTCTGAGAACCAAAATCCATCAAAATTGTTTTATTGGGATTAAGTTCTAGGTCATGTGCCCTTGATAAGCGATTAATTAGATCTAGATCAGCATTGAGAAGATTTTGGTTGCCTTTTGAAGACATTTCAGTTCAATTTCATAATTATAGAAAAAAATTATTAGTGTATTCCAAGAGTTCCGTCTCGAACATAGGCTCTGTCACAGAATACCTTACAGAAGAGATACTTATTTGACTGCACACAAATGAATGTCTTAAGATGGTGTTATTGCAAGGTTATTGAAAGTATAGAGAGCCTGTGAAGAAATTGTGTTTCCTTACTCGTGAATAATATTTTAAGGTGGATTCATGCACCACTATTAAGTTACAACTCGTGCATTCATCATTCAAACATTTGTCGTAAGTTGAAGGCGTAACAAATATTGGTCAGAATGAATTATTACAAATTTGAATGATCAAATAATTTTCGATTACTTCAAAACCAGTGTAGAAGGCTCGGTAAAGTTTACAAAATTATCCCCACTACAAAAAGTGGGTACGCCGAACACATTGAAAACTCTCTCATATATATTTTTTTGGTGTTGTTCAAACTGCTTTTCGGTTCGTATTTTGGAGTTTCGCGTTTTTGTCGTTTTTGTTTCATATCAGAATCATTGAAACGTCGTATAACAGTTTTGCCTAAACAGTTTCAATACTTTAATAACCTGGAAAATATTTTGGATAAACGAAAATATTGAATATTTCAAAAGTGATGGTAGTTTTTTATTCTTTGATTTTTTTTATAAAGGTCATAGTTCAGGAAAAATTTGGCATAATGAATATGTTATTATTATCAAATTGAAGTTCAAAAGAAAAAAGGACAGTTTTCATACCAGAAGTTGCGAACACAAACCTTTTGGAGCATTTCTAACCACATCTCTTCCATTTTCAATGCTGTGGAAACTTGAAGAGATTACTATTCGTCTTCTATTCAACGATTTTGTTATCGACTTCATAAACATTTCTGAAAACTGAAACTTCAATTTTACAGGCCTTTGCCATTATGACAACTGTTAATGTCAAAACTGACAGAAACTGAAACTGAACGTATTGTTACTTTTTTCCTGTGGGTTAATCAATAACTGACTATCAGTGAACAACAATCAAACTCACTTTCAATACAACAAAACACTTCAACTACAACTATCATTTGAAAGTTTATCGCCTTATTGGATCGCTACCTGATATAATCCATTGCCGGTGGAAAAGGCAGTTTTCCCTTTGTCCTCAAGGCGAACGGCCATCTGCCAATATCCGCTTTTCAGATCTAGTGTTGAGAACCATCAGCTTTCAGCGATGATGTTCAGGGTGTCATATATTCTAGGAACAGGGTAATTGTCCTTTCTGGCGACATCATTGAGCCTCCTGTAGTCTACGCAAAATCTTGTCAATCCATCTTTCTTAGTCACCAACACAGCAGGTGACGACCAGAGGCTGTTTGATTCCTCGATTACTCCTTCCTCCAACATGTTCTCAACAATGGATGCAGCTTAGGTGATTCCTAACGTCAATCTCTTCTTTCGTTGGATGTTGAACGAGATCGACAGTCCCGCCTTAAATCCCTTTCCCTGCCGTAGTTGTAGCATCTACGCCGCCCTTTTGCCTTGGGAGTAGTTTCATTCATTAAATGTTTCTTAAAGAATTCCTCTAGGCCTACCTTGATTTTATGTGTTCCTTTGTCTTCGTTTTCATTGATGGCCCTTACTAGAACTTTTTGTTGTTGTCGTGAAACAATTTTGGCAGCTTCAAATTCTAGAGCATAAATGATGGCTTCATTCAATGCTTTATCACGTGCCATCCTCAACGACTGCTGCAGCTTCGTGTCACGAACCCCGTCGATGAAACTATGGACCCTAATTCAGTGGGTGCTTCTGGGTAGGCGAGTCTTACCAACCTCTCGATTTCAGCCCCAAACTCCTGTAGACTCTCGGACGAACCTTGAGTTCTCACCTTCAGTTGAGCTTGGTAGACTTGCTGAAGGTGCTCACTACCATACCTGACCTCCAAAGCTGATATAACTGGTACATAATCCTTTTGCCTATCCACTGGAATATTTTGTAGAATTTCGGAGGCTTTTCCTCGTAGTGCCAGCATGAGAGCTTTTGCTTTCTCCTCATTTTTCCACCTATTATTTTCCGCAGATGTCGTTTCCGATTTGCATTTTTCCATAGTGATTCTTTTTGGGTCCGGTGATTCTTTCCGAAGTTCCCAAAAAACCTCTTCAAACTCTTTGTCAACTTCTCCAAGTTTTTTTCCAAGCTCCACCTCAACATCTTTTCGAGTCCTTCAAGCTCCTCTTCAAATTTCCTCTCAACCCCCTCAAGCTTCTCATCGACTGCTTTTTTGAATCCCCCCTTTGTTTCCTAAAATACGTTTCCAAATTCTTCCTGAATAAATTCCTGTACCTCCTCTTACTCACTTGGAAGATTTTGAATAAATGAAGGTACATCTGATTGTATTTTCCTGTTTTTCTGTATACCTTGTAATGATTCACGATCTTCATTTCGACGTAATCATTTTTCCTCTCTCCTTCGTTCATCTTCTTCTCCTCTGCGATTTCATATCGTCGTAATCGACACTGCTTGTTTTCACTATGAAACGAAAATTTCTCAGTCAATTATCCCACTTCCGACACCAAATGTTACGTTATTCCCCGTGGGTCAACCAATAATTGACTACACTGGACAATGATCAAACTTAACGTTGTTTCACATTCAATACAATAAAACATTTCCACTTCAACTATTATTCAAATGTTTACCCCTTTATTCGATCGCTCCGCGAGTGTAGATAGGCGAGTGGATGACGCTTATATTTGTCAATTGAAGGTGGTGGAATATTCTTTTGAATTCTATCAAAACGCCGCTAGCGGTATTCTTGTCACATCTAGAAAGCCGGCGAACATCGAAGAATCGCAAATCTTCATTTGGAATGAGAGCGCTCTTAGCCACGTCACAGTAAGTTCATGGCTACCAGTGGCGGCCGGCGTTAGTTTCCTTAGGGCATGATTTATAATAGTATACATAACCTGACTCGACTTGACACCTCGACAGTGAGATGAATACTACGAAATTATTTTGAGTTTGAAGCACCAAGAATAAAAAATGACTCCAATTTTTTTCCTCAATACGAGAAATTTTGGAACTGATATTATGATTATTGTATAAGTAATGTCTCCTTCAGTATTTCAAAGCATTAATGAACCGTTCAACTTTGAGTGCTAATTATTCAGCCAATATCCCATTCATTACGATGAAAGTAGAAACATTGGTGTTGGTATGCGGAATGGGGTATGATCATTAGGTAGTGTAAATATTTGCACAAAGAACGAAAACGTCTCAAATGGTACCGATGATGACAAAAGTCGAACTCAGCATAGAAGAAACCGCGTTCTCTGAATACACATTCTCATAAATGAAGTATCAGTTGCAATAATTCAAAAAGAAAAATATTATTACTAAGAAAGGTGTGGTTATGTCACGACTAGCTCTTTATATCTATTATCGTGCTTTGGAAAAGTACTCTCAAGCGATACAATTTATCATTATCTACTTTTCAGCTGATTCGTTTCTACCACCAATGATTGAACTACACTAGTATTATGATAATAGAAGATATTATGTAAAAGTAGACCTGCCCTATTTCGTTTTATCCGTTTACGCAATAAGACAGACTACAGAGTAATTGGAAGGAATCAAAACAATCACTAGGTAGCAATTAACTGTATATCATTCGAAAACAAGTATCACTGTTCAAATGCAAATGCGGTGTACACTCCTCAAGAAACGATTACTGAACCACTCGAGAATCTGAAATAACAGTAAAAGGCAGTCTTCACTTATAATATTGAAAACAACTACTGTTCGATAGTACTGGCCATTATCCTCTTGTCCAGAGAATCGTTTGTCAAATATAAACTGAAAATATTGAATTTTACGGTCTTGGGAATAGTCTTTATCGCATCTTACAACGAAACACACATGTGGGTGATTGCCAAGGACAACAGGTTTCTTGAAGAACATCAACCCTACGTGGTTTGTACCCGAAGGAATACAGAGTGATATTTATTATGCTCCGTTCGTTTTTCATTCTAAAATATTTCTTCTTTTTTTCTCAATCGGCCCTTTTTCTCAAGAAATAGTAAACTTTTTCTTCTACAGCAGGAGAGAAAAGGACATTCAAAACTCAAGATGATTGCTTCGTTTTAGTTGAAACTTAAAAACATAGTATATTTGAAGTTCTATAGAGCGATGAACTTTACCTGGAGTTAATTTGAAGCTGAAAGTACCAAACTGGAATTCAGAAAAAATTTCAACAACTTAGATGCCTTCAAGTTTCCCACTATTTATCAGTGAATTGATTTTACTCTAGTAAAACATCTATTTATTTTTGAAATATTGACAACAGACTTACATTTTCAATTCCAACGATCTTAGGACTTGAATTGGATTTGAATTCACTGACAGTTATTCAATATCTTGAAATATGAGAGATACTTATTGAATATTTGATCAACAACTATTAGTATAATGGCAATTATTGCCAACTGTCATAATTGCAATCATTTTTCTTAATTTTGAGGTAGAAATTGCTCTTGCGTTGCCAATAATTTTAGTACTATCTTGAAGAAATATACTTAATTATTCTTTAATTTTACCTTCAAGTCTTTTTCATGAATGAAACCAAGGAGGTTTGAATATATTTGGATAATAGTTGACTGTTACAGTTAATTTGCATTCAACAGCTATTGGATTATCAATTTATCTAAAAATAAGAAATAAATTTTGCATTTAGTTTCGACCTGAATTTTCCAATCCTCATTCAATTGAAACCAAAACAGAGGTACCTATATTACTGTTAATGATGAAATTGAATTTTTTCCAATTTAAGAAATATGGAACCCAAATATAAGCTTCTAACTTATTATTTGAGCGACGAAAATTCGTTATTTCTGTTTATGTAGTTCAAAAAAATCATTACATTTTCATTGTAATAATTTAGTAAAGGCACACCTGAAGTCATGAACTCTTCTATTTTCAACAAGTACAGTGCTAAGTAAGAAGTGGTGATTATGACTCTTCTTGTGAGGAACATAATTTTTTATCCATAATTCTGTCTAGTACAATTAATGAAACCTATGGTCTTATTAATGGTACTAGACCACCGGGCCTCAAGTTGCCTACTCCCCAGGTCTCGTTACTGATCTCTGCAAGGGTGACAATTTGTCTACTCTCAAGGGCCGATTGTCCGACCACCTGTTCTGGTGTGACACACTTAAGATGAAGACACCCGTGTATTTTAGTCATTTTTGAAAGTAGATATTTGATTTTTGGTACAGGTATAAACCTTCATGGACCGCACTTTTTGCAATACTTAGCCCGATTGACAGCTTCAGACCCAGCCTACTGCGAACCTACGAAAAGGGGCAAATTCTCAATATTTTACTCCGCATTAATTAGAGAAAGTTGCTTAAAAACCGATGTTGATCCTACATACCGAATTTCAACCCTAAATTCGTCATGGTTGAATGGAAGAGCAAGTTCTGATTGCGTTAGGTTAGGTTAGGTCAGAAGTGAGTGGGTCTATTCGATCCACACAAACCACAAGGGTTCATTGTGGCTCACACCTATTCAAACTCGACCAAATAACCCAGCTTCTTGACGAAGCCGATTAGTTTGTATGATGAGTGATCTTTCAGGTAAGAGTGTGATTCTACCAAACTGAAAACCTGATTCGGTCCACGGCGGGGCAGGCACAAAGTATATGCTGTGCTGTTTCATCATATTTCAAACAGAGGCGATACACTGTCTTTCGACAGTCCGAGTCTCTGCATTGATTGTTCGAGAAAATTTTTATTGACTTGTGTGTGAGGTTGGATTCTACCAATTTCTCCGCACACAATTCAATAGCAAAGATTTCCGCTTGGAATACAGTCGCATAGGTCCCTAGGCAGGTTGATATATCTGTCCTGGGTCTGCAACTGAAAACACCTGCACCAGAGCCTGAAGGTGTTTTTGATCCATCTGTGAACCAACAACTATATGCTCTTGATATTTCCTTCTCCCGGAGAATCCAGTCCTCTCTACATCTATTTTAAGTTTGATTTTCATGTAAAATACAATATTCCCGTACTCACCTATTATTGTTCCAGGAGTGAACGCAATCACTCTACTTTCTTCATCTTCATCATTCAAAACCTCCAAAGTACCGCTTTCAACACAAATCATGCCAGTTTTAACAACGCACTGGGAATATATCAACTCGTCGGGAAGGAGGTAGACGCTCTTCATGGCTAGGGAAATTTCCCTCAAAACAAATTCCGGCAAATCCTTCAACAGCATAGACCGATATAACAGCCCACAGTTGATGTCATGTATTATATCTGTTTTCAGAGATGGAGGCAGAGTGGCCAAAATTGAAGGATGGTTTATTTTTTCATAGTGTTCATACATTGTTCGATAATAGCTCACAGTCTTGGTTTTTATATCATCATCGATATCTTCGAAGTATCTCTTGACATCTGCAATCTATTTCAATATTGGAACGATTTAGAATAAATAAAAGCAGGATATCGGTAGTGGAGTACTTCAATAACCAGCTATTGACTAGCAAGTCATGAATCGATTGAGATGTTTTTCTTTTTACTTGTTTTTTTTTCATAGAAATAATTCAATTTTATTTTTCTATACAATAACTTTGATGAGATTGTACCAAGGAAACAATCGCTTCAATAAATTGACTTCTGAGATTTTTATTGACGAATCGAATTTTTTTGTTTCATTTCTATTCTGATTCTGATATAAATGTGAAAGTTGGTGAGGAATGATAAATGTATGTATGTATGTTTGAAGCTCTTTCACGCCTAAACGACTGAACGGACTCAGATGACACTTCACATTAATACAGCTTATACATTAGAATAACATATACCGGGTGATTCTCTAAGGTGGCTCACACCTATATCTTTTTTATTATTGGAGATAGAAAACCGAAATTTGAGGGTGGTGTATTATAGTTCAATTTACATTTTTCGGCATATTTACTTGCTTTGCCGAACTTCCGGTTTGACCGGAAATGACACCAACTTGCGATTTTTAAATGGAACATCCTATATATTTTTACTTATTTCGATCGAGAATAAAATTCTCAATGCAAAAATATTTCATTTGTCAATATTTGACGAATAAAATCATTTTTATTCCAATTTTCATTTTTTTATCTAGAAGGCCTAAATCGTGTAAATCGCTTCAATCTTCATCAAGTAACATGGGAAAACTACGACTGTAAGGCATATGATTTCACAGTCGTTTTAAGAATTATTTCACAGTCGCACATATGGATTTTTCCAGTTAACTTAATTTTTTCAAATGGAAGGGGGCTTTTTATGAAAGATCATTTTCGTACGAATATATTGATGCCACACACTTTCACTTTATTTTCTCTAATTTTCTAAATAATTGCAAGAAAGTCGCAAATTAGTCCATTAAGGTTATAAATTTTCGAAATGGCCTGCTCCTTGATCACAGCAAAGTTCAACTTTTTCAATTGTTGCGCGCATCACATTGATTAGCTGTTCCTCAGTGATGTTCTGAAATACCACCCT
>WOGR01000809.1:0-22695 GCA_015342045.1 Leptinotarsa lineolata
GTTGTGAAGTACTCTTTAATCAGTTTGGCAGCATCCTCAGCCACTCCATAGTGAAATAGCTTTTTGTATGGTAAATGATGATCAATTGTATCGAACGCTTTGCTATAATCTAGTAGTGTAAGACATGTTAGCTGATTGTTATCACTTGATCTAAATATATCGTTAGTTATATTCAAGAGAGAAGTGGTTGTACTATGGAATGTACGGAATCCGGACTGAGCTTCCGTTATGATATTTTGTTTCATAACATAATCTGTGATTTGTTCTTTTAGAATTCGTTCAAAGGCTTTGGATAATGTTGGCAAAAAACTAATGGAGCGTAGCTGAAAAAAGTCATGGTTTTTGTATGGAGTTCAGCGGCTGGTGTGATTTACTATAACTTTCTGCAACCGGGTCAAATAATCACAACAAAGTCCTATTGTGAGGAAATTGACGAAATGTACACAAATCACCATCCAAAAATTTAACAATTTTCATGCTGACGGAATTAATCGACTTGTGTTATGTTGGCAAAAGTACACTGATTGAAATGGCGCTTATTTCAATCATATTGAATAAGAATTCACTGAGATATTATAGTTTGAAGTAGACATATACAAACGGAAAAAACTTCTGAAACAACCAATATTATTGCCCCTTATGGTGGATAAATTGTTCGATTCATTTTCCCAGAAAAGACATAAGTAAATAGTAATATAGTGGTTGCTGAAGAAGGAATGCAAACAAATTCGTGGTTATAGTTTATTAGAGATCTTCCACAAAAATAAGGTTATTAATAGAGCGGATTAACCTGAAAGAGTTTTGACAATGTTGTTCCGCATACTCGAGCGCCATCCAGAAAGTGCAAACACCTTATTCATTCAATTAAAAATAAAGCTGGCACGTCGCGGAAGGTCGAGCAAGTAGAATTAGGTACATAACCATTTTAAAATATCCAGCCAGAACAAAAAACAAACAGTACCACGCTATATACAGTGGATCTCACTGGCAAAGGTATAGGTCTATATATGGAAAAAAATTGAAAAAGAAAAAATTGTAAACAGAAAAATTTTAAAAATTTTAGGGCGGACTAATGTGAATGACGGCAATCCGTCCAGAACATTTTCAAGTACCCACTAGCTGCAATAGGTTGCTTATTCCAAATACATATTATTGAACGTTTTTATTCTACCCTGGAAGAATCTAGGCTACCTAGAAATCTAAGCTTTTTTCAAAATATATTTAATATTTTTCCACAATAAGAATGACATTCATAATTCCTATAATAATCATCAAGTTTTCCTATGTAATAGCTTTCATTATTTCATTCCAAAGGGTGCACTTTTGCTACGATTCCTATACATAAATATTATCAATTATACTTTTTCTTTAGTCTCAATCGATATAATCTTTTGAATGCAGTAGCTGAGGAACGCGAAATCAAAGATTATGTGTCGAAATGATTGTCAAAATTATTTATACTGCTAATGTATTCTTAGTGTTTCTTCGTTATAAGCACTTATGGTTATTTTATTTATTGGACACCGGTTATACAAAAAATAACATCACTGAACTATGTATGTAGAATCTCCTTACGAAGGTGCCGTCTATGGATTGAACAACCAAACCTCACTTGTCAAAGATAAACGAGGTTGCAAAAACAAGCTTCAACATCGACCGAATGAAAATATATCTCACTATCAGTAGTAAAAAACCGACAAAAATTATTATTTCACGAAAACACTGTAATTATTTAGAATTCAAATTGAGTGTGAGTTTATATGAAGTTGTCTATTTAGATAAAAAAAATTCACAGATTTTCCTACGGCTTTGAAGTTCATTAAACTCTTAATTGGCTGTAGCGGCGTTGAATAAAGATCAAGTGCTAAATAATAAAGGTTTGGAACATTCATTATGAAGAATTTGATGATGTTACATTAAAATTCCGTGATACGTTTTGCACTCGATATTTAACAGAAGCCTTCACCACGTTCTGTTTCGTCTGTTTGAGTTGAATTAGTGAGAATTAACCTAATCAGTGGTTCATAGAATATTTATCAAACATAAATTGCATTAATACACTTTTTCCACATTAGGTACCTATAAGAAACTTATTTTCCAAGACGAGTATCATTCTGTGATTTTATCATAACTTGGACTCAACTGAACATTTTTTGGAATATTCCAAATCACCGGGGAACGATCAAGGGGGTTACATGGTATGGTTGCCCTCTGTCCCATCCAAGGAGAAATTTTCTAATTGCCTGATTGATATAACGCTTGAGAATTTCGCCCTACAGGAATTTCTAGAACAGTCCAGTATGGGAGAGAATTGCATTGGTATGGGGTATATAAACTAAGATTTATCGACCTTTTATAATTTGGAGTTTATTCATCTATTCCAACTACCAAACAATTTCATATCAACATCTTAAGCAAAGCCGAGTACCCCACTAGTAACTAAAAATAATGACCTTGGATGAAATTCACTCAAACAAACGTAACCCCCATAACTATCAATTTTAATTTTGAGATAACACTACTTGAAGATAACACAAAACAAAATCACGACCATGTCGCATCGATTTGTCAGGTCCCTTGCATTTATTTTCTCGTGGGATACTTTTGATTTTGCGATAACTCTAATATATTAATTTGAATTGCATGGTTTGAAAGGCAATTATAATGTTGATGAAATGTTCAAGGCAACTTAAATATATATTTGCTAAGGACCAATATCGTATTCGTCTAATAGCTTTATTATTACTTCATTATATATAAATAATGAAAACTCGCAGAGTAGCACATGATAGCAAAAACACATAAATCTTCCTTTTGAATTATTTCATTCATTGGTGTTAACCATATGAAAATCCGTTAGGTAGTTTTTGAGTTTATCAGACAGACAGAAACGGCGAGGCACTTCAATTTATAATTTGTATTTATTGAATTTGTGCATGTGTATGCTTGTTGAGATAAGTGAGATTCATAAAATGATTTCTATTATTTTTACATCTTGTATGAAAGAATGGTATATAAGTAATATTCAATTCAATTTCATCAATTCATAAAATTGCAGATGAAACTTATGTGGAATTACAAATCATACTTGTGTATGGTAGAGGAGCTGATAATGAGACATTCTATAAATAGATTACATCGCGCAAGTCCTACATACGATTTGAGTAGCCTATTTTGGCATGAGAGTATTTTTGTTGAAAACGTTGTGCGAAGCTCGTGGAATATTAAAATACGCGGGAAACTAATGTTTTGTTGCAAGTTTACTAATTGTGGATATCAATTTATTTTCATCAAGGATTAAGAAGCATTGCCAGAATGGTGGCATTGATAAAACGGAATGACGAATTTCAACAAAATATTTTTTTCTATAAATTAAAAAGAGTAGTCGCATTTTATGCGCGAAGGTTAATAAACAATTACTTTAACTATATGGATAGATAAATAGGTATTTTAATTTTTTAATATCGAATAATACGACCATAGCATTTTTTCGCCTTTCCGGCAATATATGCTAAAAGCACTTTTTTGCTGGTCCCAACAAATTTACTTTTCTCCGTTCACTGAAGAATTCATATTCTTTTTCGTGAATTGATTTTGACATATATGGCATTAATTTTGATACCGTCTCTGTTACCCGATTCTCAACCTCGGAAGGCAGTTTCATTTCTTATTCCACGGCCTCCATTTCTTTGTCATACATCATTTCTTGAGTTTCATTTCTCTTTTTTGACGCAGAAATAAAAATTCTGGTATCGCAGTAGATCATATTATTGAAATGATTTAGAGTTAGCAAAGTATTTATGAATTATTTTTCTCAATTTTGTTTTGATTGCGTCGCTCGTGGAAATAACCCTTGAATGTGCCGATAAAGCATTTCTTTACCGTCTTTAGGATTTATTCGTTATTGAATGATATCGATGACTATAGAACTATAGAATATGAAAATCGAAACTACCAAACAAAGCAAGTGAAAGTGTCATTGGAAATGTTCTTTGTGTTCATGTTGTTCTGATCTGCATGAGAGAAAATTTTTATTTGTTAAATAGCACTGTAACAAGCTCAGTGGCAGTATAATACTTTGAGATGCGTCCTTGAACCCCATGCGAAAATAATTAAAGATTTATTTATATATTTTGCGTAGACAAACTGAATTATTTGAAAATATTCGTGGAGGAAAATAAAAGCATGACAGTAAAGACATGATATTCCATTTTATTCGTTTTATGAATGCTCAAATCGAAATCAAGAGAAAGCTGCCATAAAAACTTTCATACGGTCAGTTAATTTTGATGAGGAAATGAAGGCAAGTGTCTTAGCTGGATCTTCAAAGTACAAAAGTACTCTTCTAATAGTATTGTGTAGCGTATATCCGAATTTGTACCATTAGCATTGTTTGAAGTACTTAGTGATTAAGAAATAAAAATTTCTGTGTGATTCAATGTTCGTTTCCTTGAAATCAGTTGTTTAGGAGAAACATTTTCTTTTTGTATCTGAAAGAAACTGCTGTGCACGATTTACACATCTGTGTAAAGAGTTAATCACTTTGTCAGATGTTTCCCCAATGTTTTGATGGAGAATTAGAAAGCCAAAAATTTTTTCTCCAAAAAATGTTTCCCATTTCAATTAAAATAAAATCGGGAAACTTTGACAACATTCCGAAGAATATGTCACGTGAGTATAAAACTATTTTCCTAGATACATTCTCAAATATGATTTCCTTTCCTTCACCATATTATTCATCGAAAAAAATCAGTTACAAATTATCTCAACAAGTAAAATTTTAAGATGAGAGAACTTATCTATATGCTGTGTGCTATACGAGTAGTCAGCACATTGAATCGTCCTCCAACATCTGTTACCTTTTATGTCATCTTGTTCTTTCCTATTCGTGCTATTTGTTTTCTAAATTCAAATCAACTTGTGTCTAAGTTGCTATGGAAGGCTGTCTTAATATACCGATACATGTAAAGTTAATTCCGTAAATATCATTTTGAATAATGGCGTTCTTATGGGATTTGAACTGAATTCAGTGCATGAATAAAAACTGTTGATCATCAGAAAAGGCCAAATATTAAAGTTATCATGAGAAATTATTTTTTTTTCGAAATTTCAAAAAAGGCCGAATATTAAAGTTATCATGAGAATTTTTTTTTGAAATTTCAGCACCCTGCAGTTCGAAATTGAAACAACTTTCCCAAAATGGACCCAAATACTGGCATTTTATTAGGAAACACTCTCCGTAAGGACGGTTAAGGAGCTAACTATCGTTATTATTTGCTGCACAAAATTTTTTTGATTTTAATTCAATTCTGAATATGAATCGTTTTTTGATGCAAATAGGCAAAGTAAATACCTTTTAGAACCAATAATTTGTTGAAGTTATTTCATTTACCGAAAATACGAAGGTGCATGGTTCAACAACCATTGCTTTTTCTTGATGAGGTGTTGATAATCTTAGTCAAAACTTTTTGTGAATCAAGGAAGTCTACTTTCTCATAGACAATATTGTATCAATGTTGGTAAAACTCTTTTTGCGAGTAGGTTTCTAACATTCTTTGGAGGTTTATTGATACATTATACATAGAGAAACATGTGTATTGTTCTCCAATGAAAATATCAGAGTAATGTATACCACGAGAAAGTTATTCATAATATATTCCTAGTCTTCAAGCCTATCGTGAACTATCTCAAGCTCATTTTGCTGTACTGTGCTTTTCAATTAGAATAGAAACAAACAATTTTATCGTTAGAGTGTAAAAAAATAAAAACCATTCCATCTTCGCTACTGTTATGATGGCAACACTAATTTTTCAGATTTTTATCAAATAGTTACAAACTTGTATGAATATTGAAAAAAATAGACAGATAATAGATAAAACTATATAGAGTAATAGTTTGTCAGTCATGACTCATCCAAAAATCTTTTGTTTGTAGACGGTAAGGCACTTGTTCAAATTATAATTGCACATACATATTGGTGAAAATATTGAAGGAACTTCTGTTATAAATGTTTACTTCATCCAAAACAAGGCTCAATAATTAAAGCTTGACAAATCTGGGAAGAGACTTGAGAGTTATCTCGTTATCTCTCTCTCTCGCTCTCATCGTTTTCTAACGAACACACATCTAGTGGGAGGGACCATAACAGAATTCAGAAAGCTCTTTCTACATTTGACAAGCTATACTTATTGACTCGTCTTTAGGAATAGAAACGATCTCCAACCGTACACAAAGTGAAAAAAAAACGTTATAAACATAGTCAATAAACCTATGAGCTTTACACATTTTGTTCCCAAAATAAACAATAAGAAAAAAATAATGAATTATGATATAAATGAACAAAGGCGGATTTCGTTGACAGAGTTGAACTATAAACACGTGTTTCTGAGTTAACGTTCCTCGCGCAGCCAGGTGCAAGGATATGGAACATTGTAGTTCACTCTGTAAGTATATGCGATCCATTGTCGCCAATCCTTGGACTGATGAATGTTACTAAGTGGAAAACACGCGTTTCGTCCCTTATTCCAAACTTCTTTGATGGTTTGTGTCTAGTATTAATAATCGTTTTTACGTACCCGTTATATCACTAATGGAATGAAATAAATCAAAAAGAAACTGACAATTATAGGGTTATATTTGTTTTGTATTCCATAAAATTTCCATCAGTACTATCGAATACGAAATCTCGAATATTCTCATCACTTTGATTTGAAAATGAATTTTTTTATTTGATAGTATTTTTTAAGCAAGTCACATTCGAGATTTGTCTGAGTAGATTGTATATTTATTCATTATTTCCGATGCTTACTTGCAATTTATTTCAGACGTCCACCATACATGAGGAACCTGTACCCGAAAATAACTTAGTCTGACCGTGTTTTACATATACTACAAGCAATTTAACAGCAGATAATGGTTCCAAGTTCCTGATGTTTACTGAAACATCAGTAAGAGAAAGAGTCTAATTGAAATGAAGCTATTCTAAATATAGAATAATTGTGATGGTGCTACTTTTTCCTAAACAAAAGAAAGCTATCACTTACATTGAGGTAAAACATTAGAGACAATACCTGCTTTTATTCTAAAAATATACTTTTATTTATAGTACAGAATAATGAATAAGTTTTACGTTAAGCACACAAAGTATTTGAGAAAATACCAACCCATCTCTTCAAATTTGTTATTCACTTTGTTCCGCCCATTCAGTCAATTTTATTGAATTGAACTTATTATTCTTTTCATAAACTACACCTAACCGTTTGATCGTTAGGTGGAGTTAATGAAATTACTATGGATCTTCATCAAGTGACGGCCATATCAATCTGAACTTATTTTAACAAAAGCATTAATATAGTTTCAATATTTTATTCCAATTATGTATTTTTTTCAGAATTCTTAACGAAGTGGAAAAGTGAAAATTTTTGTGAAATAATTTGATATGCACTGAATCACCTCACAACAAAAGTTATTGACAATAAAAACATTGCGTTTTATTTACAAATGAATCTGATAATAATTCCTGACTTTTCACTGAGCTAACAGCCAGTTTCAGTTGATTCGAATTTATTTAATTTTGATTTTCAATAGCTATAGTGTTGGTTATTGAAAATAATAAATATAAGAAAATGTATTTGAAATCAATATTAATGAGAAAACGCACACTAAACTCACCGGTGGAAAATTTAATCCAAGAACAGTGATTTGTCGGCTATAAGAAATTGCGGTGTTCACTTCACAGAAATTTAGAGAACACAGCCACTAGAACGATTCTGACTGCTTTCGACGTCTTCGTTTTACGTCACGGCGTCCAAAATTAGTTTTCTTTCGTTTACAATTTTGTCGAGCGGCAACCTTGCGGTTGAACGTAGCCATATGGGTAGTTTACTAACTTCTATATTAAACGACTAGACCTCAAATATATTGGAAGTTGCGTTACAGGTTTTTATTTTTCAAGAAAAAATTTCCAAAGAATGTAGTAGCATACAATTATTTCAGTTTGGCTTACAATTGACTCGTTAGTGATTTTGAATGAAGTTGGCAAGTTATATCTTGGAAGACAATAAAACTTAATTGTTCATTCATATTTCATCATAGTAAACAATCTTCAATTTCTTCAAACATATTTTCCAGTCAATGACCTTCCCGTATAATTTTGCCAAACAGCACCCATGTTCATGAAAATTTGGATTTGGGTGTTACGTAACCTCTACACCTCTCTAGGGTGGAAAATATGTCATTGAAAAATATGTCCAGAAATGGATAGATTGACTGACTCTTAGAAATTTTTGTTTTATAGAAATTTTCTTGAAATTTAATATTGTGTGACTTATTCGCGAGTGAACCTAGTAATTTTTCAAAAACTAAAGTCACATTTTCAGAATGGTTTTTTGCTTTCCATTTTTTTTGGCATAACTATCAAATATTTTTAATCGATGAGTCTAGATATTTTGATAGCCGTTTCTATGAAAATATTGTTATTTTTTGTTATGTTTTCAGAAGTTACAAGTTTCTGCAATAAAAGCCCTCTCAATATTGAAATATCAATTTTCTTGCAATTTTGTAAATTATAAATGACCCAGGAGTTTACTATACATGTAACCAAAATAATCTCGAACAATGCTATCTTATACTATTTTATATTATATAGTGATATCAGTTTATTTTATATTCATACAGGCTGATTCATGGTGGATGGCACATTAGACGTTTCTGGTGAACCAGACATCGGATCACTTTTAAAAACTATTGGAGAGCATATTCGAATGTTCTTTACCCAACAATATTTTCGACAATGTATTGAAATTGTTCTAAATTTGCATAAATTTCTTGAGGCTCATTAGTGGTAGTTTTGGATACCTTTCCTTGAACTTTCTACAAGTTCTTCTAATAATTTTATCACACTGTCCAAAAATAATAAACAAATTCATAAGAACTTCGTTTGAATAGTTTTGTTCCATCGTTCTGGAGGTATTTGAAACTTCTGAAGTGACGAAAATGTCAATATTATTAGGAGAATGTCACAACGTTTCTGTTAAATAGCAATCATGGCCTGCTTACAAAATACCGAATGAGAATACCATTCTGAAGGGACATTTTCACAAAAGAAAGAAAAAAAATTTTAACAGCTTTCTGAATTTATAATAATACACAGGGTATTCCATTTGAAATAATCAACTTTCAGACACTTTTTCAAGCAAACGAATAAACTATATTTTTCACCACCCTGTATTGGAGTAACGGAGATTACGCTGGAGTGTGGGAAGTCTCCAATTATCACCAGACTTCAAACCAAATTTCGATACCTCAACTCAAAGATATCAGCATTTTTAGAGGTCATGATTTCCGAAAAGAAAAAGGCGTTCCGTTTGAAAAATCAAAGTTGCTACTACTTTCTAATTTAAGTGGCAACACTGCATTGCCGAGAATATTTCAATTGGGTAGAGAATATCCGAATATGCTCTTTATTGGATTTTCAGAGTGATCTGGTGTCTGGTTCACCAGAAACGTCTAATGTGCCATCCACCGTGAATCAACCTGTAAGTATAGTCTTGCCGGATTTCTTTCTGATTGCGGTCTTTTGAATATCATCGATGAATGTCTTGAACACGATTCCATCGAATCCTGGGAGAAACGTTTTCATTTGGTTTTAATAGTTTCAAGCAAACGCAAAATATCTCTAGCAAGTGGGTATTATAAAAAAATTGAATCAAACTATAAAACATATAAACCTACTGAAACTAAATTTATCAAGAAGTTCAAAAACCCTGAGTTTATCCTAATTAAGATGATGATTAATAAAGTATCACATGGAGATCTTTCAGGAGCTGTAAAAATTCTAATGACAAATTGACAAATTTTAGCATGGAAACCTTTCGTGAACTCCAGTCTGAACATCCTCAGTCAAAAACTCGAATTTGTTACCAAATTAACTTCTCTTCAACTAGTTCTTTAGTTGTGAATGAGGTTCATCAAGCAATTATGTCCTTTCGTACTCCAGTTCTTCTGGAGTTTTGGATTCTTTGAGGCCATCTCAACATTAGGGATTGTAACTGTAACGAATTTCCTACACTACTTCTTGGAAATGCTTCTGAGTACAATTCAACTAAGAGTCACAATACATTCAAAATATTTCACCAAAATATCCGAAGCATTTCCAAGAACATGGATCATTTGGAAGCCAATCTCAGTCAATTCGATGAACTATTTGATTGCATAATTCTAACAGAAACTTGAAATAACCCAGAATATGAAATGATATATAAACATGGAGTTGTGAATAAATGCGATGGGACAGTTGTATATGTAGAAGAAACGTTGAGATACAATTCTTGTATGTTAGATATCAATAACTGTAAAGCCATAGAAATCGAAATATTTGAAGATTTTGAAAGAATTAAAATAACAGCTTTATATAGATCACCTTTAACTCATGAGGACAAATACGTTACTGAACTACAATACAACTATTTGAATGAATAGGTATATGACATTGACATTCATATAATAGTAGGAGATATTGATATAAATCTATTTTTGAAAACGAAAGTAACCTCAGATTACCTCAATGTAATGGGTGAATTCAACTTCGTCTCTACATTTAACTGTTACACAAGAATTCAAGATGATTTAAAATCGTGCATTGACCATATCTTTGCCAGACAAAAAAATGGACAGCTAAACGAAAGTTGTATATGCGTCTTCGAAACCTTTGTATCTGACAACCGCACAACAATTTCGAAGTGGAATTATTATGATGAAAATAATCACTTTTCTTACAATTACAATGATCAAAATAATATATTTATTCAAAGAATAAACTTCAAAAATCTTAAGAGAGATTTAAAAAATCATAACTGGTCCTACATCTATAATATCGAAAATGTTCCACAAGTCACAACTATTTTTTGACTACACTCAATATTCTTATGAGTAGTAATACGATTATATTCAGACAAAAAATGAAGATGATAAAAAAAAGATTGGATCACTTCAGGTTTAATTAAATCAATTCCTGAAAGAGACAGGCTGTATAAACGATACCAAAAAAATAAAGAAGATATTATGGCAAAACAGAAATTTATCGACTACCGTAATCACCTAGCGGAACTCATTACAAAGACAAAATTGAAAAATTTAAATAAATAGAAATAACTCCAAGAACTTGTGGAAAACTATAAAAATATGACTAATTCTAATAATAAAAAAGTACAAATTAAACATGTGAGACTCGATGACCGGACAGAAACTGAGAATAAACTGAAAATTGCAGAAACTTTCAACAATTTTTTTGCAGATATTGGCCCAACCCTTGCTAGAAACATCATCAAACCTCCAACATCACTAACAAGTCGAAAGATTAATCCAAATTCGATGTTTTTCAAACCTGTAAACGAAACGGAAATTGTTGAAATCATATCTGAACTTAATAATAACGAAGCTCCTAGTATAGATGGGATAAAAGCGGAAAAACTCAAACAATTTCCACTGAAATAGCGACACCCTTATGTCATATTTTGAATGAAGCCCTAGAAAAAGGAGTCTTCCCTACAGAATTCAAAACTGCAGTTATCGAACCCATTCATAAAAAAAAAGTAGAGTCACTCTCTCAAACTATAGACCTATCTCATTGATTAGTAACTTTGCTGAAATTTTAGAGAAAATCATCAAGGTCCCACAATAATCTTTTTTAGACAAAAACAAAATCATTTCGCCCAATCAGTTTGGCTTTCAAGTAGACAAATCAACGAAAGATGCTATCTCATTAGTTTCCAGAAAAATGTACCATGCAATAGAAAATCACAGCCCTGCAATTGAAGTATTCCTTGATCTTGCAAAAGCCTTCGACACTGTGGACCATACTCAGCTGTTGGAGGCCTTGCAAGATGTGGGAGTTTGTGGGAATGTCTACAGCATATTCGAATCATATTTGATAGGCCGCCGGCAATGCGTAAACATAGATGGTTATGTGAGCAAGGAAAGGGTAATACAGTGTGGAGTTCCACAAGGGACTGTTTTGGGACCGACACTATTCATTATTTATATTGATAACTTACTTACTCCATAAACCTCTGGTGAAATAGTAAGTTTTTCTGTCGATACTGCAATTTGTTATTCCTTCGAAACATGGAATGACCTCAAACTTGAAATTGAACAAGATATGAACACCATCATCGACTGGTTCAATCATAAATTGTTAATTATCAATATTGATAAAACTATGTTTCTGCCTATTACAAGTTATAAAAACGGTTTACCCAAATACAAATTTCTAGAAGTGAAGAACTATAGCAATATTTTGAGAGTTGAGTCTACTAAAGATGTAAAATATTCAGGGATAAAAATTGACAGTCATTTATGCTGGGATCATCATGTAGATAATATCACTGATACTCTGAGAACTTTACTAGTGAGATTCCGAAAAATGAGCTAAAGATTGACTCTATTCCTTTTAAAAATACTTCATTCTGAATTAGTTGACTCCCGATTATCATATGGGATTTTGGGTTGAGGTGCTGCATCGTATACACATCTTCAAAAATTGCAAGCTATGCAAACTTTTTTTTTTCAAAATTATGCTCCATAAATATAGAACCTTTTCGTCTGATCTACTATTTAAAAAAATTAAAATGCTCGACATGAGACAATTGTATTTTTCCAAGTCAGTCATCTATTTGATCAAACACAAAAAACTAATGAGCTTGATTATATATCGCATAGATATCTCACGAGAGCAAATGACTCCAACAAACTGAAAATTCCAATAGCTAGGAAAACGATAGGTCAAAAATGTCAAGAATTTTTAGCATCACGATTTTTCAATTACCTACCAAGAGAAATTGTCGAATCATACTCTCTTTTTCAATTTAAAAAAAGTACGAAATTTCATACTTTCCAGATGAAGAAGCGCAATTCTACAATTGTTCGATTATTGAATATGTTTCCGACGTTTCTTCACATTATTTCACATCTGAAATCCGAAATTCAACAATGAATTATTGTATTATTGTGAATTATTATATTTGTTTGTCTGTATATAGGTAAATATTTGTGTCTATGTGCATATGTATGTTATTCAGATTATTGGGTATTATACTCGTTACAATATTATCAGATTTTCGAAGAGTTACATTTTCTTATTAATGATTTAGCATTTAGTAACTTCCAATGACTGCAAAAGGAGATGGTGACTAACAGTTATGCAATAGGGAAATCAAAATATTTGGTATCTTTGGCCCCAAGCATTGGCGTTCATTCTTGAATTCGGCTTGAGGATCTCCAAAAAGACAAATGACCCAAGAGCTACATATTTCTTGACTTAAAAAATAATCATTCTGATTCAAAGGAAAAATGCAGCTTCATCTTAAGGTACAATTTTTCATTTAAAAACACGAAGTGAATTATCCATGTTTTCCATGAACAAAATATATCAGCATCCGCCAATGATGGTACAGCCAATTCTATTCTATCCTCGTCCCCAATCGTTATCTATCACAATGCTCTGGAGAACTGGAGATGTGCAGTGTGGTGGAAGACTCCCAGCAAAACGGTCAAGC
The DNA here is from genome assembly GCA_015342045.1 of Leptinotarsa lineolata. NCBI lineage: Eukaryota > Metazoa > Arthropoda > Insecta > Coleoptera > Chrysomelidae > Leptinotarsa > Leptinotarsa lineolata. The sequence continues at coordinate 13,554 of WOGR01000809.1, forward strand.
TTTGACAGAAGAGGAGGAGGCTGAACTCAGTCCTCTGGCTGAGCTCGACCAGTCCTCAAAAAAATTAATTCTCAACAGACTTTGTTTTTATATAATTTTAATATTCCCTCATCTATTTTGGAATGTACTTACTTACCTATGTGACTTATCCTATGTCTGTCACTTCATTGGATTAATAAAATTATTATTATTATTATTACGATCGACAGTAGGGCAGTGAGTTTGCAGCCAAAGGGTTTGCTTAATCAAAGCAATTACTGCTACATCAACTCGATTTTGCAAGCCCTGATCGTATGTAAACCACTGCTGCACAGCGTAAGCAAAAAAATCTTTTCGAAGGTGTGAAGAAAGTTCACCCGGGTTATAGCTGGAATGTGTCATTTTGTGAGGAAGTTTGACTACTCATCTTCCAACATTAGGACGAACGACATGTGAGTGGGTAAAAATTCATCAACACGGGAACTCCATTCGGTCCGACGTGGATTTCTAAAATGTTGCATAGTATGCGGACAAAAAGGATCGAGAGTAGACAGCGAGATGCAGTAGAGTTTCTAGGTTTGCTTTTAAACGATCTACATAATGAAATATTGGAGTTATTGGATTTGTTTAAATGTTACACTGAAGAGGGAACACCTCCTGTTGGCTCTGCTACGAAAAGGTAATAGAATAAAAAAATAATGGATATGTAAACAGAAGGACCAACTTTGTTAGAACACCGATAAGCGACATCTTTGAGGGACAACTAAAGTCGAGTATACATCGTGCCGGGGATCACATTACTGAGAATATTCAGCGCGCATCATTGAATCGTAGAGGATATTTTTTGAATGCGCCACGAATTGCCTGGATAATCGGCAACATTGTCATGTATAAAATTTTTCATGGAATTTACCGCTTTCGGCTCATCAGACTGACGACGTTTCGCTTGTAGAATCACGATATCCGGATATTTAAAATATCCGAAAAACTCATCGCAATTATTCAGAACCACACCAATTTTAAATCAAGAGAATTCATACCATTTGATCAATGAAATTCAAGACATTACACTCCCGGATAATACCAAATTGACCTCATTCGATGTAAAGAATCTGTTTCCCAGTATTCCTCCGAATGATACGATCACTCTTATAGAAAATCTCTTGGACGAAACGTCTATCAATCCTGCAGTGAAACAAGAAATATTAGACTTTCTTACGGTTTGTTTGTCAAATATTACTTCCAATTCAATGAAACTTTTTACTCATCCAGCAAAGGTCTTATAATGGGAAACCCACTCAGTCCCATTCATGGACGAATTGGAGAGAAAAATACACAGTAACCCATTGGTTAGAAGTTTCTTGTATTGGTATAGATATGTAGATGATATCCTTGTATGTTTTACAGGAACGAACAGACAATTGATTAAGTTCTTGAATTTCATCAACTCTCTCCACTCTTCCATCACATTTACCATGGAGATGGAAAAATATAACTCTATAAATTTTTTGAACTTGACAATAATGAAAGTTAATAATAAACACGACTTTTCAATTTATCGGATATCATCATTCATAATTCGTCCACCCACCCATATCAGCACAAAGCAGCAGCCTTCAACAGTATGATCCACAGACTGATAAATAATCCTCTGTCAGATGCGAATTTCAATAAAGAACTAAACATAATAAAACAAATAGCTGTCAACAATGAATACGATAGCAGTCTAATACATTCCCTATTATCCAAAAAATTATACAGCCAAGCTTTGAAGTTAGTTAACCTTGACCTACTTAGGACAACTCACTACGAATATTTCAAATTTTCTACACAACAAAGTCGCAAATATTGCTTTCAAGACCAGAAACAACTTAGGCATGCACATTAAGAACGATAAAGGTAGAAGTTCAGTTTCAGAAAAATCGGGAGGGTTTAAATTATCATGTGGGTCATGTCCGATGTTTTATATAGGTCAAACTGCAAGAACGTTCAAAACACGCATAAAGGAATACAGAAATAGTTTCCAGAATGGAAAAATGAAATCCACAAATGCCACTCATTTGATCACAGAAGGACATGATTTCAATCATGAATTCAAGTCCCTCCATTTCCAGAAGAGAAATTTAAAACTCAACCTGTTTGAGAGTATGGAAATAAACAAATTCAAGAATTCTGAATATCTCATGGATAATCAAACGGAATTGAATAATTCACCGTTGTTGAATCTGTTCATTTCCAGGTAGATTTTTCCAGGTATATTGTTTCAGGTATATTGTCTCAGGTAGATTTAGGTAGAAAGTAGGAATATGTAAGGTATAAAAGTGTGTAATTCAGAAGTAACTTAGTTTTTAAAACGCTTGATGAAGTTATTGTATAGCGAAACACGTGTCACTGTTTTTGTTAAACCCTTTTCAGTGAAAATCATACAATAAACTGTATTATTGTAATAATGAGTTTCAATATGGATTTTCATCAAGTATCGGCCAGTTCTATTCAACAATAAATGATTCATTATAAGCCATATATCGAATATTCTTGCATTGAATACTACAAAAAACTGAATAATTTCTCCTAGTGTCGTATACACTCTCAAATCGATACAGATAATAAATGATTGCAATAGCTTCGGAATTATTCTTAATATTAAGAAGGGCAAACGTGTCTAACAAGAGCTGTCGTTGAGAAAACTGTCAGTTCAAATTCAATTTGTAGTGCAATACAATAGTTACAGAAGATTCCTAACTCTTTTACATCCATCCCAATTTTCTAAGAAATATTTTATTGATTATATTGTTATCATGATTATATTGTTATCATTGTTGTTGTTGTTTATCATGATATTCTTACACTGGCTTAGATATCTTCTGGGAAATCGTTTAAAAACGATAGTTATCCTTGTGTAATGTTCCTCAGATAACAGGAATCAAGTTACAACGGCATCCTAGCTAAAACTAACTAGCAGAATTTTGTTTCGATACGGACAGGGTGTTCAACAACGTATTCAGCCAAGCTAGCGTAGAGATACGCAACATATGGAAACCCATGATCAATGAAAAAATGACCAACTCCCGCCAAACGGTCATCTCCCGCTGAACCGATGAAGAGGAGAGAAGAGATAAGTGATAGGTGAGAGGAAATACTCGAAAGACCCATAAATAGTCTTCTCTCGGAGGAATTAGTTCAGTCATCACCCGAAGATGATTGTGGATAGTAACAATCGAAACGTCCTGAAGTAACGTGGCTTGAAATCGCTTAATTTTCAATCCTTAATTGTATTGATTTTCTTTCTTGATTTAATTGTTCAATTTTTTACTTGTATTTTATTTCACTCTGAATTCATTTCAGGTTTTTTGCATAATATATTTGCTGTTTTCAGCTATTCTTTTAATTTTCAATTGTATTGGTTATTTTAGGGAGTTTAAATCATTTTTATACAATATTAGATAATGGAAGTCCGAACTGATGAAACTCAGGGTGACCACCTGAAGTCAAATCTGGCATCAATTTATGCAATGTTCTTCAAGGAGAACACATAAAATGATTTTAAATCCTTGAAATAAACAATACCATTGAAAATTAAAAGAATAGCTGAAAATGGCAAATATATTAAGCAAAAAAAACCTGAAAAGAATTCACAGTGAAATACAAGTGAAAAAATTGAATAAATAAATTGAAAATAAATTGAAATAATTAAAAGTTAAGTGATTTCAAACCACGTTACTTCACGACCTTCCGATTGTTAGTATCTAAAATCGTCTTTGGGTGATGACTGGACTAATTCCTCCGAGACATGACTATTTATGGATCTTTCGAGTACTTTCACTTGACTCCTCCTTTCACTTATCACTTATCTCGTCTCCCCGCTTCACTGGTTTAGCTGGAGATGACCGTTTGGCGGGAGTTGGCCATTTCCTCTTTGATCATGGGTTTCCATACGTTGCGTATCTCTACGCTAGCTTGGCTGACTACGTTGTTTGACAGCATATATGCGGCTTCTTTAAATTTCCTTCTAAACCAGTGTTTCTCCTTGTGTATGATCTCAGCTTGGGATCACTCGATGTTATGTTGATGAGTCCAAACATGCTCTGATATTCCTGATTTACTGGTTTCTCCTTGCTGTGTGTGTTTTTTGTGTTCGGCAATACGGGCTTTCAATGAATAACCACCTGCTCTCATATATGTTTCAATATTGTTGCATCTTAAGAGGATCGGCTGGGTTGGACAAGCAAACCAATTGTTTTCATTCGTTTGAAACTCTGCGATACGCTTTCCGAACTTTGTTCGATTCAATACGTTCTACATTATTTATACGGTATGCAAAAATATTGCATTTTATTCAGTTCCGAGCTATGTTTGAAATGGCAAGTCACTTTAGCACCTCGGTTACTTATTTCCAAATCGATTGTAAATTTTAAACCAAACAGACAATGAGCGAGTAAAAACGTGGACAATTAAAATGAAAAATTCAAAGCGTCCCATAATATTCTACATTACTACAAAACATCCATGGAATTTGTTTTATTATCGAGCAGTTTATATCTATTATTCACTTGTTGAGCAGTATATGAAATGTCAAACGCTGACAAATCAACTCGTGGACGATAATTATTATGGATGTGCAGTAGTCCCAAAAAATAAAACTGTGAGACACAGTGTTAGGTAGATAAGACACGCCAGAAAAAGCCATTGTATGGCAAAACACGTGTTGCGTTTTTGTAAAACTATTTAGTGAAAATCTCACAATATAATGTTTTTCAATACTTTATGAGACACAAATTAAATAACGCCTCCATATCTCACCGTCTGGGTTCGTATGGAATTTCTGGTCGAGTTTTTTACGATTTTTTATTGGTTTTAGTGGATTTTTTATTTCTGTATTCTGTTGTATTGAATATTTGAAAATTCTATAACCGTATTAAAAAAAAGAAACTCATGATATTGATATTTTCAAAACAGTAATTTTAAGTCTCTCTAAATAATAGACAGTAGATAAATGTGCCGCTGCACATATTTGACTGACACTTAGGCCAATATTTCTCTATTCATGGGATGCAGAAGCTCAAAAAATTGTTATTTCATTCCCACCAAACATGCCACTTCCAATCTCTGGAGACTTTCAGGTTCACGATCAGTATATAAAATAAAAAAAAAATTCCAAAAATGTAAACTGAAAATTCTTACCGTAGTAGTTGTTGTTACTTTGAAGGTTTTCTTGGCTGCATCAAGAGTAGTTTTTGTTGTTCCTTCCCTGGACTCTATTCCTGAAAGAATTACTTGAGATCCTATGAACCTGTTCAACAAGCCTCTTGCTTTCATATCTTCTTCTGTATCGTGATCCTGATAATCTTCAGTCTTCATTCTATTTATAACATCTTTGACTCCCGATACATGAGTTTTGTTAGTGAGGAATGTATTTCCTGATACAGTTCTTGTTGTAGTTTGTATTCTCGTAGTACTTTCGCTTTCTGCAAAAGCTGAAAACGAAATGAAATTTTATTATAGTTTATCGACAAAAATAATTACAATATTTTCGAATATGCTCACATTTCTGTCTTCAACATTACACAATCACTAGAAATTGTTCATGACGGCTGTAAAATACTAATTAGTATTGAATTGATAGATTTATTGAAGCTTTCAATTTGAACAATTGATAAAATTCAAGTCAGAAAAATGATTACATCAACAACACAAATGTCACTTAATATTGATATAAATGAAATCACGTGGTATAGGTAACTACAATGAGTAGGTATATGAAAATGAGAGGAAAAAATAAGTATATATCACAGATGTAGATTAATGAGTAACATTGGAGTTACTAGAAAGCTTGAATTCAATACAAACTTAAAGAAGTTATTTGTCCATGAATCTTGTAATGAGTATGGCTCAAAATGTCACACAACAGATTGAAAACACGTTTTTTAAAAGTTTGTCTTGTTCGATCTTCTTTGATAATCGAGGGTAAATGGTTGTAGAATTTAATTGATGCGTAATGCGGCTCATGCTATGTGTTTTTCAATTTATGTTTGGGAACAATATAATTGGATTTCTGTCTAGTGAAATACTCATGACCACATTTTTCATCTTCAAAATTCGATTTGTTCTCGTTTACAAAAAGTACACAAACATAAATATATATATACCATATACAGTGAGCATTTTGTTACCCTTGAAGGTATCACAAGTGTCTGTATAATCCATATAGAACATCATTTTCAAGATACGTTTTTGCATTATGAAGATACGTTCCAGTTGTGTGCCCCCTTCCCAAACTAATATTCCATATATTTCAGCAGATGATAAACAGTTCCATAATATGTCGTTTTCAGTGCATCGATTTTCAGTGACTCCTCAACAATATAATTGCATATAACTTATTTGTTAGTTTTTTGCGAAATAGTCAATATGTACCTAATAATTCAGTTTATCATCTATATAATTCCTAACAGTTTGTACTTGTTGAAATGTCTAGTCTTTGACTACTGATCTGAAAATACTTTGGAATAGTAACATTTTTGTGAACAGTTTTGAACAAAATGCAGTCTGTTTAAGATGTGTTTTACAATAATTTGTTGGTATTGAAATATGTGAATGCTATAGAAACACTTATATAAATTGATTTTTCCATATTAAAGTTCCTGTTTACGAGTAAAATGAGATTGGATCATCTGCATAGCTCACAACTTTAGTGTGTGTGTGTGTGTGTGTGTGTTCAGATAGGTTTTCGCGGTCAGTAATTTGATATACTGTTGTCCGGGTTGAACCGTGTCTGTAATTTTCATCGTTTCGACGTTTCGGCTCCTGCTTTGAAGCCATTTTCAAGAATCACTTAGATTTGTACTTAGGTTAGGTTAGGTTAGGTCAGGAGTAAGTAGGTCTATTCGACCCTCCACCGCAACCCATAAGGGTTCATTGTGGCTCACACCTATTCAAACTCGACCAAATAAACCCAGCTTCTTGACGAAGCCGATTAGTTTGTATGGTGAGTGATCTTTCAGGTCAGATGGCAAAAGTGTGGTTCTACCAAACTCTGAAAACCTGATTCGGTCCACGGCCGGGCAGGCTCAAAGTATGTCCTCTAATGTTTCATCATATTCCAAACACAGACGACATACACTGTCTTCTGACAGTCCGAGTCTCTGCATATGATAATTCAGACGACAGTGACCTGTAAGGAGGCCGAAGAACCGTCACTAACTGACCATCGGAAATATTTGACATTGTCATATGCCAGCAAAATATCAGCCTATCCAAACAATCCAGTGCATCTACAAGTATTTGCAAGAAGATTTCAGGAAACATTCAATCACAGAAAGCGGATGAGTCTTCCTTTCTATGAACGAGTAAACAGAATCCTTTCAGATCTAAATTCAACCCTACCTGAAACAATTAATCCCGCCGATTTGAACACCCCTCCTCCATGGACAATACATATCCCATTTACCATCCTAAATTTGAGCAATCTGAAGAAATCCAAAAACCACCCATTATTATTCAAAAAACTTTTTTTTGAAATAATCGAAAAATTTTAAAGTTTTCAGTGCATATACACTGACGCATCCCTCTCTGAAAGTTTCGTAGGCGCTGCATATACAACCACCAAGTCTTTTGCTAAAGTCCAACTACCACCCTTCATCACCATATTTACTGCTGAGTTAACAGCAATTCGCGAAGCCCTACGTTACCTGAATACAAAACCAACATCAAATTGGATAATCGTCTCGGACTCTTTGAGCGCTATTCAGTCACTTTCACAATTATATCCAACTCACCCAACCCTAATTGAAATAAGGTGTGAATTAGTAATTTCTCAAAAGAAAAACTCAAATGTTCAGTTCCTCTGGTGCCCATCTCACATCGGAATAGAAGGCAACAAGAACGCAGACAGATTAGCAAGAGAAGCAGCAAGCGGTGATGGATCTTTCCACCAGATATCCAAAAGTATTTACCAAGATATTGTTGTGAAACAAAAACTGTTGGTTTTTGCTTCCCGAGTCTCAGTACAAGCCAGAACCAATTTTCTAGTGCGAATCCCGTTTCCCGGTTTCGAGGGGATTTTGACCCGAAAAGGCTCGGACCTCGAAAGGTCAACGTTCGAGAAAGTTGGCGCGAAATTCTAGCGAGAGGGCTCGTTTCATTACGGCCCGAATGGTCAAAAATTTTATTGACACCAGATGTGGATAGATCAACGGCTTTGTGTCCGAGACTAGTTCATTTTTTCTTGGTTGACGAACGTGAGCTAAAGGGTGTTTTATCCAAGTGAAAAAAATAATTGTGTAGAAATTCCATTGGAATTTATCATAAAGTATTTGGCGGAAGTGATATTTTGTGTCCAGTGTGTTTAAGCCGCGTCAATCGAAAAGAATAAATTCGAGATTCTGGTTTTTTCTCAGAATCATTTAGAATTTGTTTTTTCTTTCGCCGCGTGGTTAGCTACACGGTTCCTATCGTGTCCCGCCAGTGTGTAAGCTATACAGGGTGGCTGATTGTTGTCCGACGCAGAGTAGGGTGAATCTGTGCATGTTTATTGATTTTTTTTTCAATATATTTTTCTTCACAGGGTCATTTTAAATATTTTTGCTTTGTTCTTCTTGCTACATTTTTAAATTTTTGTTTGCAAGATCATTTCAAATATCATTAATTGATTTTTTTCACTTGTTCATGTTTTGAGATTTCTCTTACAGGGTCATTTCAAATATCGTGACTTTGATTTTTGTTTATTGTTTCGTTGTTCTAGATTTTTCTTTACAGGAGCATTTTAGGTATTGTGTTGTGTATTGTTCTTAATTGAGGTTTAATTGTATTTCGGAAACATGCAGATCAGGGCCGGACGAACACGCGCGAATATTTTGAGCAATATGATGGTTCAAAATCGCGAGGTCAACTTGTTTGACCAAGCTAGTCCGGAGGCGGACATTGTTAGTCGCCGGAGTGTGCTTTCTCAGGTTCGTGAGAATCTTCCGGAATCTGGATTCCGGGGAAACAGCATTCCACACACTCCGGTGGAGGCAACTAGTCGGAGGTTGTCTCCGGCTAGGCGTTTCGGTCCTTAAACGGAGGACTTCAGTGCCTCGTCTTCGGTCGCAGAGCGACCGGCTCCCGGCATTTTTAGCTCGTCTGCAAGTCGTATAGCCGGTAGCAGCAGAAATTCCGATAGGGC
>WOGR01000810.1:0-22693 GCA_015342045.1 Leptinotarsa lineolata
TTGACATGAAGAACATTGTCAAAGATAATTTGTGAGAATAGAGTCATGATTCCTGTATTCTCAAACAAATGCTTACAGTGTTCATTATATCCAGCTTTTACAATGCTACGTACAGCGGCTTTTTGCAAGACAAATACTCTTTGAAGATGTTTGTAGCTTGCATTACCCCAACACAGCAACCCATAACTCATTGTTGAGTGGAACAAGGCGTTGTATGTCATTAGAGCTGCTTTCTGACCAGCCGTTGTAGCTATTCGCCTAATGGCATAAACAGATTTTGCTAGTTTGTTGCAAAGATTACTGATGTGGGTGGTCCAGGCAAGGAAAGAGTCTAGATGAACTCCTAAAAATTTTATACTTTCTGATGTGGAAATGGCATCAGTGCGATAGTTTGAAAATACACAAATTTCTGTTTTTGTTTTATTCACATACAGTTCATTGGAGTCAAACTACTGTTTATCAGAGGTACAAATATTTGTCGATATGTTATCAACATCACTGGTTCTATCTATATGTATGGAAAATGACGTGTTGTCAGCGCTTAATATTGTCAGTGATTCAAGTTTGAGGAGCATATATGAAAATAAAGGAAAGGCCCCAGTATGGATCCTTGTGGGACTTCCATTTTGATAATACGTTCCTGACTCATCATATTGTTATTGTGAATTCTTTGTGTTCTGTCAGCTAAATATGATTCAATCATTTCATTGAGAATTCCTCTTATGCCATACCATTCTGATTTCTCCAACAGTTTATCATGACTGACACAATCGAAAGCCTTCGACAGATCTGTGAAGATAGTTAAACAGGATTGTTTATTCTCAAAAGCTTCAATAATGTTATTAGCTAATTTGTTTATAGCGTCTATGGCACTTTTATCCTTCCCAAACCCAAACTGATGATCAAGTAAGAAATTATTGTCTATGTAGTTACTAAACTGTATTAAAGAAGCTTTTTCCATTACTTTGGATATGGTGGGCAATATGTGAATTCGTCTATAATTCTCAGGTAATTTTTCATCTCCCTTCTTGAATATCGCTGGAACTTTGGCTGGTTTGAACACTGAAGGAAAAAAACCATCAGGAAGACATTTATTTATTATGAAGGTAAGTGGTTCAACTTCACCATCAATTATTATTCCAATAAATGGAATTGTTCAATGATGAATAATCGATTAATAATTGACTCTGTCAAAAATAATATTTCATGTTCATTTTATGAATTATTTTGGCAGTGAAAAAAAGACTTTTTTCCACGATGGAAAAAATTTAATATTTACGCTTCAATAGAGATGCAGAAATGTCAAGATTTTTGACAGTTGTACCAAAAGTGTTTCACTTGTTATTGAATTATGAATATTGTCCCCAAATTGAATTTTGACAGAATTCATTTTAGAATTTCTTGTACAAAGGAACCGAAATACATAACTTTTTCCCAAACCCGTTACGAGGGATGAATATATCGCTTCATGCGAGTTGCTTTTGTTGGTTGCTAATGCCATAATTTGATTAGGGAAAATGCAACTGTATCGTGCATCCTCTCGGATGCATTCGTTCACTGTTCATTTAGTTTTATTACGAAAGCCTTTTGGGAAATACATTACGGAAATAATTCCTGCTATACTTTCAGTAGGTATAACTGTTTCAGGAGAAAATGCCGCTCTGGTCGTTTGTGTGTCGGGTGTAAAATATTTATTTCAATTATCAGAATAAGGGTAGAGGAGCAGCTTTTCAATTTGTTACGTTTACGTTGCGGTTCCCTAGCCCCATCGTCGTTTTGGATTTTGAAGCTTTCAGGAAAATGGGAAGCACTTTGAATAAAATGATACTGGAATAAAAACAAATCTTTTTTCTGAAAACACCACGTTCGGCTACGATCCATCACTCTGAACAGAATTTCATTCATCCTTTTGATTTTTTTAAACGAATTAGTAATGCTGTTATATTTAATATTTTATCATACTTATATTTGATTCATATGTTGAAGAAGATGAGTTCAACAATCTAGAAAAATTTTAATAGACTCATATTTATGTTTATATAAATAGTTTTACTGAAAAAAGCGCATATATGTCTACTGAATTTACCGAACAATTTAATGAAAACAATTCACCGAAATCACTCCAATAAAATAAATGAAAACACTCTTTTTGTCTAATTTTTACTAGGTTCATTTATTTTTACGACCGGTTTCTAAGTTCAGCCCATTATCGAGTAAAATTAACTAACTTGATAATGGGCTAAACCCCGAAACCAGTAGTAAGAATAAATTAACGTAGTGGACTGTGGATGTTAGGCTATGGTTCTGGTCTTTCGAATGTCTAACAGTTTACACATTTTTTGAAACAAGTTGGACTCGAAATTTCTGTCCTGGTCCGAATGCAGCTCCAATGAAACACTGAATCGACAATATCCGTTGTCTCACTGTCTGGAGGATCTTTGTTACTCCTAGATGTCTTTCACTGTCTCCATCATGGATTTCTTTGAGCACCTCCCGTCGTCTGTTCCTGGGTACCACTGTCTGATGCCTTTCTTCCCTACCGTCTTTTGCCACACCCGCTTCAGAATCGCGTTTTCCATGGTAAGGGAGTTTCATTGGGCCCAGTAGGACTTAACCGCTGGCGAATAACCTGATACCTTCTGCCACGATTGTCTTTGGTTACTTTCTTCTATCCGATGACTAAACCAAGATCTGGGTCATTTCCTTGGTTTTTTCGGTCTTACTGTCTTTTTAATTGTCGTCTACAGCTGTGGTTCTACAGATAGCTGCTTTCTTCTCTTCTGCTCGTCGGCAATTTGAGCAATCATCGGAATATGGTCTCCGTGACAGGGCATCTGCGTTTTTTACGAAAGCTTGCTGGATCCAGGCCGACGATTGCTCCTTGTCATCGACCTCCTCTATTTTTCCTGATTTACTGTTGGTTATTTTGAATGCTGGACGTTTGCTACGCACATACCAAATTTTTCTAAAGTTCCAGCATCTTATTTGTTTCCTCTCAGGCACCATTTCTTTTATTACCTTTCTGATGGTGGCCTCAATATCAGCAGGCACCTGTTCTTGTATCTCGATTACTCGAACTTTGCTCTGGTTTTTGCAGGATTGTTTCACAGCCTCAAATTCCAGAGCGCTTGCCAGTGTATCCACGAAATGTTTGGGACGAGCTAGTGTCAAGGCCTGCCTCGTTTCTTGGTCGCGAAGTCCGTCCAAGACTGAAAGGCTAACCGCTTCATTACATTTCCTGGTGTAGCAGGATATGTCAGACGAACCAATCGAGTCGGCTTCAAATTCCTGTAGAGAATCCCCTGATTTTTGGCAACGATTCTTCATCTGTGAATGGTTAACATGCTCTAGGTGGGTCGCCCATATCGTAGCTCAAGATGCTTTATAAGTTGGTCACAGTCTTCCTGTTCTTCGGCCGTGAGGGTTTGCAAAATATTCGTTGCTTCTCCGCGCAACGTCAGAAATGATGCTTCCGCCTTTTCTCCTGCATTCCATCTATTCACTCTGATCGCAGCTTCGAATTGTCGACGGTAATTTGCACAGGGAGTTTTTCTGTCGAACTGGGGCAGCTTCATGGAGAGTTTTACTGGTTCAGAACTGACTTGGACGTCTTTCATTGTCTTTTGAAGTTCTTCCACATAAACACTCAGTTGTCGAATTGAGTTTCCGGCAACAGTTTCTGTGGTGTGGGCAGAATTAACGATTTGATTTTGCAACTTGCTAATTGTTTCCCTCATCTTGCCGATTTCTGCCTCAACTCCGCTTATGATTTCATCGCCGTTTTTATTTCTCATTCTCTTCATTTCTGCCCCGATCTCGTCTTTAATTTCTCCTTCGATTTCCTCTTCTTGCTCGTTCATTTCCTTCCTGATTTTGTCTATCTCTGTCTCAATGGTTCCTGTTCTTTCTTTGAGTAGTCTTGCCACACAACAAAGTTATCTCTTCAAGCCTTCTGAATTTTCTAGAAGTTCTTCCTTCAAGTTATTCGAATTCTTTAGAAATTCATCCTCCAAACTTTTCGAATTTTCCAGAAGCTTCTCTTCAAGGCTCACCGATTTCTCTAGAAGTTTATCTTCCAAACTCTTCGAATTTTCCAGAAGCTTGTCTTTCAAACTCTTAGAATTTTGTTGAAGTTTATCTTGCAGCGATTTGGTATCCTCATCGGATTTGCTCATTATAGAACTCAAATCACCTCCAGAAACTTCGACTGAATATGTTTCGGGATCTTCTGATTCAGTCAAGTTATCCCACAGTCTCTTCTGGAGTGCTGATTTTTTTCCAGAATAATATAGCTTCCTCTCCTTCAATTCTTGCTCCAATTCGGCGACTTTCAAGTCCACTAGGCGCACTTTCTTCGAACACATTCTATCTCATATCGTCTATTTTCCCGCAATACACATATTGTCCACCACGCTCTCTCGGATTTATTTTACAAATCCACTCGTGACAAATTAATGAGGTAACTTGTCTTAAATAGATTCATTTCCAACAACATTTCAATATCAGAAACTAATTTATTTATTACAACACTAGGCAGCCCAATTTTTTTACACTATTGATTCACTTTCTCAACTGCCCTCTTTGGTTGGTAAGACGGGCTTATATCGGTGACCGTCCTTTCGAGAATTCTGTAGTCGGTTCGGTACTCGTTTAGAATGTTACCAGTGATTCCAGGCTACATTATTTCGAAGTGAGGTCATGTGTTTGTTCCCTGTTTTAATTTTACGGTCAGGGGAAGAACAGTTTTTCAAAGACTCGTCTCTACAAAAAGTGAATTCCGCCCTTTATTTGAATTATATTTAGATTAGATGTTGATTATTATTTTTATCTCTCAGCATTGTTAAAATGTCAACAATCATTATATTTATAAATTCTTTTTTTCCTAGAAGTTTAATTTGATTATAATTTTTGTTGGAATCTACCTATTTTGAATGATTTGAATAACATCTAAGATACATCTTTTCATGAAAAATATTATAATTTTCCACCCTATATCCTAGTTTCATAATCATATATTTAGACAATACATAACATTCAGAAATATCGAATGAAATGAGTTCATGTGCATGTTTATCAACAAACAAAAACGTACGTGTGAAATTTCTGTAATTTCTAGTGCATAAAACTCGAAAACACTTTCTGTGTCATCAAACCAGGATATAACCGAAACACAAAACGAAATTAGTTCGGCAGGTGGCTTGTAAAAAGCGTAAATCATAATTTATCCAACCAGGTTTTGCAAACGTCGACATAAATTCCAATGTTTTGGTATTATCGTCAGCAAAACTGCCGTACATTCCGGTTACAGATTTCTGTGAAAGCACATACACACACAGATACATACTCATGAAAATATATGCATTTTCTTATTACTAGAAATTCTGTTTTCAGCCAGATCGAGAGGAAAGAAATGAGAAACTGAAGAATTATTTCAATTATGGAAATGCTAAAAGAGCATGTAAGCACATTCCTGCATGGATATCAACATGAAAAGAAAAGTCTTACACTCGAGTTTTTTCGAATTTTCTGATTCAAATCTCTGCCAAAAACAACAATCAACAAAAACTTTCCACTGCTGAGATATTTATTCATACAAAATGTGATATTTCTACATGAAATTTTGATGATGTATAGTTTTCAAAATTATTCTCCGACTATTATCCAAAAAAATATTTCGTAACATTCCACCAGTTTCATTTGTTTTACTATTTCACCGTAATATACTGCGAATCTAGCCTCGACCAATTGTCGGACATTTGTGCCTCTGTCAGCTGTGGATAACAAATTGGCAAAAGTTGTACCGTGACATTTGTCGCGATTTTCTGTTGCAAAACCGCAGATAGAACACCATCAGATACATAGTAAACTGAGCTAGATGTGGCGATCATTTCAAATGATATGTTGGAATTAAATTTTGTTCGCAGCGGGTAGTGATGAGGTGTCGTAAAATATTATTGGTTTCAAAAATATGAAATAGCGCCATATTCATGAAATTGATGCTGAAAAACTGCTAAAATATATCATGAAAAATGAAAATTGAACTATAGTGTACCAATTGGGTTGAATATTTATCGATATGAAACATCTACAGCTGCAAGTAAAACCGATTGCTAGCTTGGCGACATGTTGCCATGCGCAAGCGACTGTGCGATCCTACTCTCAGTGGTTTGGCGTTACGCTATCGCAGACTGAACTTGAATACCTATATTTGTGTTAACTACAGTACACCTAACCTGCGATTTAATGAATGTATGATTTAAAAAAAATATATAAAAATGAAATATGTCTGAAAATGATGATTTTGAAAGTGAATAGTGAGCAGCCTCTTGTGTGCATTCATCTGTTCATTGAGATTGCGGATATAGTGCGTAAAAGCCAAATGGAATTAATTCATTATTTCAGTTACTGTACATATTTTGGAGAAAATCCTGAAACACGTCAAATTTGAATTATGATTTTACATTCTTCAACGAAAAAATGCCACCCCTATCCTCAACTCTCTTTGAATGGCAGGTACAACCCCAAATTTTTTAAATGGGAAGTGTAGGCTTGAAAGGTCTTTTTATTTTCCATCCAAAAATGTTATCGCTTTCAAGTCTATTGCAACAAATAAAATGAAATAAATTGAAATTTTGTGGTTACCGAAATTCGATAAAATACAAATTGTTTTGTATGTTACAATATTAGTTGTCGGTATTTAAATTTAGATCTACAGTTCGTTGACTTCAAGAAAAATAGTTGGATTGATAGAAATGTTTTTTCTTATTGACCGCCCATATCTCAAGGAACAATAAGCAAAATAGACAAGCAGTTTCGCGAGTTTGGTCATGTGCTGCAGATAAAAAAAGCAGCTTCCACTGCAATGAGTGATGAACTCAAATTAGATGTGATGCTTGAGTTGGAGGAAAACTCACATACATCGAGTAGACAGGCATCCACTACATTCAATGTTAGCCATACATCGATAGTAACCATATTGAAAGAAAATCAAATACATTCCTATGAAATGATACCTACTTAGGAGCTCATGGAAGACGATTTTGATAGAAGGACTCATTTTTGTGAGCAAGTGATGGACATGTTGGATAACATTTCCATCACTTGCTCACATGCTGGCCATTCGATTGAATGGCCAGCGCGATCACTCGATCTTTCATCATTATATTCCATTTTATGGTGACATGTAAGGGTAAAGAGCAATGTGTACAAAATTAACCTTCAGATTTGAATGACTTGAAAGAACGAATAACGCTTGCGATTAGGTCGGTCACGCCTGATATGTTAAATAATGTTAGAAGACAGTCTCATTTAGGATTAGGATGTTGCCAAGACGTTCGCGGTGGGTATTTTGAACAACTACTCCGTTAACATACATAATATTTTATCGTCTTCTACATTTCAGCACGTTTTATTTTTATAGTGTATTTTATCTAATTTCGGTAACCACATGATTTTAATTTATTTGATCTCAATTGTTGCAATTAACTTGGGAACGATAACATTTTTGAATAGAAAATGAAGAGGCCTTTTAAACGATAATTCACAAATTTATACTTCCCATTAAAAAATTGGGGGGTTGTACCTGTCATTTGAAGGAGGTTGAAGGTAGGGGTGGCATTTTTACGTTGAAGAATGTCAAATTATAATTCATGTTTGACGTGTTTCGAGATTTTTTTAATATGTACTGTAACCGAAATAATGAGTTTATTCCATATGGGTTTCACACACTGTATATGGTATGTCTCAAGGGTCAGTGAATGTAAAATCTTCTCTCTTCGTGAAATAAAATCTGCATAATTTTCATAGCATATTTTCAAATCGATAATAAATAATTTTGATCCTATGATGCACTCAAACACTTGCTTGAAAAATAAATTTCATAAAAACTTATATCAAAATCAACTGATAGCGAGTAGGGCACGGATGTTCTTCTCATTCGTTATCAACACGAATATCACAAAATTCATTTATTTCAAATTGGAAGGGTATTATTTTTTAGGGGTAGTGATTAATTTTTGGCAAGCCAAAAACTTTCTTTCGCAATGATCGATTTTCTAATGATAATAGAATTTATATTGAAACATTCATCAATGATATTTATGATTTAAAATCAATAGTGATAAATCACAATAACGAGCTGAGGTTATTGAGTTTACTAGTATATTGAACCACATCATTTTTCATGTATATTTTATTCACATAATTTTTATGAATATTTCAGTACCCAACAACACATTTAAACACAACACACACTTTCAATAATAATAATAATAATAATAATAATAATAATAATATGTTTTGTAAGATTTCATCAATGTAATTATATCAGAATATACTAATTGTTTTATTTTTTCAAGATTAAATGATAATAATGTTATGTCCAATACTTCTATATTTCAGTGAATTGCAATATGAATATATGAAAAACAAATCCACAACTCAGGCTGCTTTCAAGATAGTGATTGACGTAGTGGAGGGTCTTGATCAGTGTGAGCACACTTCCTTGACTTCAAAAGGAATAATTGAGTTGTCACAATTCATAATGGATTTTTGAATTTTTGATTTCTGTATGTAATGAAAATACATGTTTATTTGATGATTAATCATTTTCAATGAAAAAAAAATTCGTAATAATTCATTTTTACATAATGTCATATTAGTTTCTGTCGTAATCTATTTTTTCATGCATATGACTTCTACAAATTAATTTCGAAGTTTCACATTTGCCAAGCGTCTCATGACGTCTCTCAATTTTCTGCTTGTGAAGAAATGATTATGTACTTTGCAAATTGTTGAGTATTTCTATAATAACATTGAACTGAATAGATATATCAGTTTTGTTGGAATAGCTGAACACCATCGTTTCTATGCACCTTGGTCATTGCATTGCATCAGATGACGTTTAAAATTCTATTATCTCTTTTGTTTGAAATCTTTCTTTTCGTTAATCAACTGTCGCCCCCATACGAACGATAACTCTCAGAAGTTGAAAAACTTGTGCGAGCTAAGGACTGACGAGGTCTAACCGTTCAACGTGTGATTCCTAATACGGTGGCAGAATCATCGGAGCTTCAACCAGATAAAGTCTTTCTAGAAAAATATCTGGTCGAGGGCGGAATCGATCCCACGACCTTCCGATCGTGAGTGGGGCGCACTACTACCGCGTCAATTTCAATTGCCAAAATATTCACGAATTCATAATCTGAAAGACAATAAACAACTAATATTGAAAAAATACTAGATGGAAATCTATCGGAGAGGAGTGAACGTGATATTTAGATTGAATACAGCAAGAAATCAAATCTAATGTATGAAAATCTCGTGTCACAGTGTTTGAGGTCATAGTTTTCCGAAACGGCTCAACCGATTCGCATGAAATCGTTTGTATATATTTGTTAGGTGTGAGGATGGGTCGTTAAGTATATTTTATACCGCTAGGTGATCAGGGTGTCATACAGATTTTATTTTCAATTTTATTTTGACATGCCATCAAATTTGATACCCTATAAAATGAGATTATATGGAAGAACGTTTGCCGAGATAGCTGATATACCAGGAATATCGAAATACATAGACTGTGGAGAACAAACGATGGAGCTGCATATTGATATGAATTCAATAGCACATAATTATGCCAAATGCTGAAAAAAGAAATCAATTTCGAAACCCATTCTAAGTGAAAATAATAAATGGAGTATTCGAGATGTAGAAATTAGAAAACTGATGAAAAAAATTCATTGTGTTACTCAACCATGGCTTTTCAGTAAACATAGACCTCTTCGGAGTAAAATTTTCAACAGTACAAACATTTTTCTCTTCTCAATTTCTGCGGTCGCTTATAACCACAAAAATATCCACTATAGTAAATAAAGACCCAAAGTAATTTTCCAGAATTACATCATGCCACATTCCAAAAAAACCCAATTTCCTTTCGTAACATATCCAAGCCCAGGCGTATCGCATGTGGGAACGCGACGATCTAGATCGTTTTCCCATCAAATATTTCAGAAAAAGTGAACGTTGAAAGCGCAGGAAATATCAGCGAGATCATGTGAGAAGCTCATCCATCAGACCTGCCATCGATACAGAAGAAACAATTAGTCTCCATTACATGCACACTTTCGCTGAAGTTCTTCATTCACGAAGAGAGTGTCGGATCTACTTTTCACATTATCAGATTCACATTAGAATGGAAATTTTGGGATATCTTGCTTAAGATGGATGTATACGGACAGATTTTCATAAGCTGTGGTTTCTGCGACTACCGATTTTTAAATCAAAAATAGGAGATCGCACATGACGTCACATTTTCCGAATTTTAAATAACATCTGTGTTATGGTGATGTTCTAACAGAAGAGACTGACATCTGGCAAATCAACGCTGCTCCGTTCGATCGCTTTTTGAATCGGAAGCACAAAATCTCGGCCGATGTGTGATGGATTACAAGGCGATCGACAGGATTTTCACGTCAGCAGTGCGGCGAATGGCCGCCAAACTATGACGTGTATCACACTCCGAGTCAAGACGTGCTGCTGACAATCAAACAGCACTGCCTTGATGGGATAGAAATGCTAGTGGCTGCTGAGAAGTCACTAGTGATGCGAGCGAGAAGTATCGCATAAAACCTCCAAGAGCCTTCCGTATTGTGGATAATCTGATGACCGATGACCAGGTGGAATCCTTCTGAAAGGACATCTACAAACATCCGCAGCCAATCAACTTGAAAACTCCAGTCCTTGCGCAGTTCGAAGCTTTCAGCAGAGAGCTTCGACAGCCTGAGCTCAATGAACTGCGCAACCCGGTAACCCCGGATGATGTTCGAAGATCCCTTGTGTGTTCCAAGAACTTTATTGCATCAGACCTAGATGGACTGAACACTTATTGGTGAAAAAAACTAGCAAGCATCTACCGCCACCTGGCCAGAGTTTTCAATTCATAGCTAGACGGAGAGCAGCCTATTCCGGATTGGTTTGTCGAGAGGTGGATCGTTCTCATCTACAAAAGTGTAGATTTCTCAATTCCTGAGGTTTTTTAAATTTCAATGAATTGATTGATGGACGTAGCCGTCACTACGTGGTAGAAAATCATTATGAGGAATGAAACTATTTTTGTTTTGTACCACTTGTTTTTGTAACTGATGTTACTGTAGTTTACCTCCTTCCCACATTTTTCTGGAGAGAGAGGCTGGATGGACTATATACAGACTTGTGCACATCGCCAATTGTACAAAACAATCTAATGCAGAGTTTACTGGACTGCTGGCTGACACTTGGAGTCACAGCATTCTGGGAATGACCTCTGACTTCATGCCTCCAGCTGTCAACTACAAATTTCCTTATACAGTACTTTTCCCAAGTTTTGAGAACTGGATAATCCGGGAGAAGGAAATATCAAGAACAGACAGTTGCTGGTCCACAGATGGATCAAAAACACCTTCAGGCTCTGGTGCAGGTGTTTTCAGTTACAGACCCTGGACAGAGATATCAACCTGCCTAGGGACCTATGAGAGTGTATTTCAAGTGGAAATATATGCAATTGAATTGTGTGCGGAGAGTTTGATGAATCCAGACAGTCAAGCGGTGTTGAAAGCTCTTGACTCCTACCGAAAATCTAAATTAATAGCAAAATGCCAAAAACGACTCTTCTCGATAGAAAGACTCAAGAAACTGTATCTGGTCTGGATTCCTGGATAAACTGACCTGGTGTGGTAGCCGAGTGGGTAGTGCTACACTCGCTCAATCAACCATTGTGTGAACCGCTGATTCCAGCCGCAAGGCCGGACGATCGATTTTCACTTCCTATCATTCAACCTTTGTTTTAGGAATCACACGTTGAAAGGTAAGAACTGGTTGGTCCGTAGCACGACCGAGTTTATACTCTTGAGAGTTGTTGTTCGTAGGGGCGATAGCTGTTTAATGGAAAACATATTTCAAACACAGTTATTGAGTATAAGTCTTTCGACTTTTTCAGCTGAGAAGTTACGAATTCGCAGAGAATTTTCATCGATGTGAGTAAATAACTGTAAATCAATTTCCTTACAAAGTCTCCTCTCAAACTCCATCGGAAAGTGTAACAATTATGTATGGTTGGGACCCTCAAATATATATTTTTTTCTCCTGATGATTTCTCTAAAACAAAATAAGAAGGAGGGGTACCTTTGGCATTTGCATATTTCCATACGCACATGACGTTTTCATAGAAGTGAATCTGCATTTGTTGATAAATAAAATTAATCTCCTCGAAAAAATTCAACAATCACGTGTGGATGATCAAATATAATCCTCCACTCCGGATAGTTTTTTCAACACAACATATGAAGAGATATCAGTGAAGTACATTTTACAGCTGCAAAATTCCACTTACATGAAGTTTTCATTGCAGTAGATGTGCATCCTTTGTGATCATTTCACGACCATTCGTGCTCAGAGCGCTAAAATTCCCGATTTAAAACGTTTATAAATACAATTCTGCAACCCAAGCATTTAGATTTGAATAGAACAGTTGCTGCAGTATTTCGAAAATCGTGCAATTCTATAACACGATGATGTTCATTTTCACATACTGTCAGAGCCATTGTTTGGGCGCTTTCAATTCACAACATTTTCATTTGATGTTACATGCAGCAGTTCAGTTATTTTTCGTTTTATTCGAGTAACAGAAAAATCTGAAGTGTGAATAGCAAAAAACAATGTTTGACTCGACACGGAACTGTGAATGATCGTACAGGATGAAAAGTGATTTGACTCAATTATACTCCCTTTGAACTATTGAAATTTCTACCCTGACAATGTTGAGACAGTAATCACTCAAGAATTGAGACGGGTACTCAATTTATTGATAGAGTGATCTTTTTGGAACATGATTTGGCTTTCTGATTAGAATAAATGTAAAAATTCTATAATTATCATCATGGATTTTGTTAATTCACTCTCATCTCCACCTAATTCATACTTGTGACCGATTCTCCAACAGAAATCAAAAAAGGTTTCTGACTTCCACTTGGTCATTTTGAATAAAAAATTGTGGAAAACTACTAAAAGAAGGAGGAAAGCAAGAGTTCATTTTGAACACAATGCAATCAAGCCCAGGTATTCAGTGCATAATCATTGCAGTTCAGTGCATCTATCAGAATATAGAATATTACTTTCGAATCACATGTAGTTGAAAATGAAAAACAGTTTATATGAAAATGTGATAATCCTATGATGAGGAAGCTTTGAATGGGCTTTTTGATAACTCACAACTTTCATGAGTGTCTTGGTTCGAGGTAAATATCTGTGTCTGAGAAATGGGAATTATCTATGTGGAAAATTGCAGTCTGAAATATATATTCAAAATTCCGTGTTTACCTACAAAATTTAATTCATTTACAAAAAAAAGACAACCGATAGAGAGTAGTAATTACTGTCTATGTGAATTAAAATGGTATCTGATAGATAAAATGAGAAGATGCAACATTAACTCATTGTATATATTTTGAAATAATGAAGATTTGAAAATTTTTATTGGAAAATGTTTGCCTGGATACGGGAATACTGGAATATTAGTAGAAAACTCTTGTCTTTAGAAATAAGTGAGGTTATGGAAGTTTGTACAAAATTATGGTTGAAAGATCCATCGTAGAACTGGAATGAATATCAAATTTGTAGCATTACAAATTGTTGAGATAAAAAAGTTGAAAATTTAAAACGACAGAAGAAAATTTTTGATAACTAGGTAATCTGTTTGATGTTCAGCTTTTTCATTAACAACAAAGAGATCAGCTTGAAGGCGTCATTTGTACAGCACGTAAAAAAATTGCTCCCTTAATTGTTCTAATATATATTTAATAGTCTCCCTTATTGTATACCTGAAGAAAGAATAAGTGTAAAAGAAGAATTGTGAGTAATACTCACTTGAAATATTTGGAATCCAACCGCTATTGGAATTGGAATGGATACTACTCTGACAGCTGCTTATCGCATATTTGGATTCTCAGTTAGGAATACTGAAAACTTCGAAGAAGCTTCAACATTCATATTATTTCAATTCACTTTTGTTTGACCTAAGCTGGAATATGTATCTGTTGTGTGAGTCCCTACTATAAGGTTCATATAGATCAATTAGAGTCGCTCCTTAAAATATTTATTTCTCAAACTCAAATGCACGTTTCTTACTGCAGGAATGAACCATTATGAATTGCTTGATATTCATAATTATTGCAGTCTCGAAGTGAAGCGTAAATATTATTCATATCGTTCTCAAGGTCATGAAAAATATCATAACATGCTCTCAATTGTTACTTATTTTTGGGTTCCTAGACGGTCATCTAGGAATAGTGTAACCTTTTTTCTCAACACTCCGCAAACGAATATAATGAAAAACCCCTCAATTTATACAATCTGCGATACCTGTAATCCTGTTAGTCGAGTCCGGTATATATTCAACTGTCAGATTATATGAAACAAAACACATTTCTTAGCTAATTGACTGTTTTCCATATATTTCTTTTATTATATGAGTACATATTTGTTAATGGCACCCCTTTTCCTATTCTATAATTGGGTTCAAACTTCAGAATAGTGTATGAAATGAATAAATAAATATCATTCATTCAATGCATATTCTGTGAATGAAATTTTAGTTCATAGAAACAAAATTATTTTGAAAAACATTATTGGATTTCGAATATTAGTATATGCTTACTTTTAGAATATTCAACAAAGCGTTTAGCGTATAACGATGGAAAGAGCTAAGTTTTTCCGTAATGTTTGATTTTTCTTCCTTCATTACCTAGTATATATATTTCACTCATCGGGAGGTACAATAATATCACAATAACTTTCAGAAGTTGAGTAACTGGCAGAGCAGAAATGCAGATGGGTGAGAAGTAAACTTTCTGCAAAAAAAGCTCAATAGTATGCAGTACGTTTCCTATATGTCGAAACTCAATAGTATACAGTACGTTCCCTGTATGTAGGTGATGTAATTTTGATCCTCAAACAAAAAATTCACATACAAATTATTGTTGGACGTTTATTTCGTAAATGCAACCCTACTTACTTCTCCTTCTATTGCTGTGAAAGATATTTATTACCTAGTTATAAACAACGTAACTGATGCTGTATTAGTTATTCGATACGCTTCTTAGAGATCTGCCTTTCATCTCCAACATGATCCATTAAAGAGTCTGTTATGCCCCAGAATTGGTAATATTTTCTCCTCTTAGACCTCCTAATGGATTTCATTCCACACAAACCTTTGAAAAGAGGAATATCGAATTACGGTTATTGCTATGAAGAAATTAATTTTGAGTGAAATCAAACTTGTTTTGGAAAGTTCTCAAATTCGAATGGATGCGAAAAAAAGTTTATTGAATTGAAAATATACATTACTTGTTTTCCAGTTTTGAAGATTGTTCATATAATAACTTATAATAAAATGAGCCAAGACGAAAATTTAAACGAAGCTGATTGTGAAATATTTCTTGGTGAGAAACCCAGTTGTGGAACTGAAAACAGCAATTTTATTCAATTATATTTTGAAGCTGAAACCATTTTCATGATTATGGTATACTTCTACACTATTGAAGACTGAAAACGAAACTGTGATGAGTTTTGAACACTACAAAAATATAATTAGTTAATGAACAAATAGATAAGAACAACATTCCGTTGTCTGTTAGTAGGAACCTAGTGATGATATAAAAAACAGCAATATTATTCAATCATATTTTGGGACAGAAACGATTTTTATGGTTATGAAATACACAACTTTCGCAATATTGACGACTGAAAACGAAACTCTGTGATAAGTTTCGAATACTACAAAAAAATAATCAGTCAATAAACAAATAGATAAGAACAATATTTCGTTGTCTGTTGGTGAGAAACCTAGTGATGATATAAGAAACAGAAATTTTATTCAATTATGTTTTGAGGTGGAAACCATTTTCATGGTTATGGTATACACAATTTCCACAATTCTGACGATTGAAAACGTAAGTATGTGATAATTTTCGAATTCTAAAAGAAAATAATTAGTCAATGAACAAATAGATAAGTACAACATTCCTTTGTCTGTTGGTAGGAAACCTAGTGATGATATTAGAAACAGCAATATCATTCAATCATATTTTGAAGCAGAAATTATTTTCATAGTTGTGGTAAATAGAACTTACACAATATCGACGACTAAAAACGAAAGTATGTATTGAGTTTTCCCATTTACAGCGTCTTCACTTCAAATCTGGAGCAGAGGGGTGAACAACCCTTGGAATTTGAATAGGGAATAGGGGGCAAGTTATACATCGTTTGAAAGATCTTGGAATACTCTGAATGATGGTGTACATTTCATTAGATTTGGACGTATTTGGAAGAGTTCTTTTCGATAATTAACTTTTTAAATATTGTTGATAGCAACAAATTGTTGTACGCCACTGCTCAGTTGGAATGTATTTGGAACTCTTTCACTTGTTTTTAACGCTACTTGAATTTTTTAGTTTTTTTCTGATCAGAGGACTATTACAATTGAGGAACGGTTGAAAATGCTGTTTCTATTTCTCATTTTTATGTAAGAAGTGATATCTACTTTATTACTAGTAGTGAGTGCCGTAAAGTGCTGCTGAAGAAACAACGGTTTACAAAACTGCAGAGTGGGTTGAGTTGATTGAACTGTACTATGGAAATGGACGTTGTACTGCTAGAGCCGCTGAACTGTTCAACCAACAACATGGGAAGTATGTTTTCGATTTGATTGCAAAATTTTGCTCAACTGGATCTGTAGCAAATAAAAAACGGCAAATCAAATCACCAGTAACAAATGAGGCGACACAAGTGGCAATTCTGGGCCATGTTGAGCTTGACCATACTTTGAGCACGGGGTGTCATGAACTAGCATTCGGCGTATTTTAAAAACCGACAAAATGTATCCTTACAAGATTAAATAACGCAAGAACTGAATGAAGATGATTTCCAGCGACGCTTACAATTTTGCGAGTTGGTTAGTGAACGAGCGGTGGAATATTCCACATTTTATTTTTAACATTTGCTTCAGTGATGAATGTTCTTCTTTTGTCGCTATTGGGCTGATTCAAATCCTCATATTTTTCGTAAAGTGCATACTCAACGTCCACATAAATCAAATGTATGGGCTGGAATTTTTGTTGACAATATTGTTGACCCATTGTTTTAAGAAGGCAATTTAACCGGACAAATTTATCTGTAGCTTCTGAAAGATACTATCAATTCCAATCTCACTGATATCATTGAAAATGAACACAATTACCGGAAGAATCTGTTAATATTCCAACAAGATGGGGATCCTTCGCACTATGCTCTGCCTGTTCGGCAGTACTTGGATAAGACTTTTCCAGATCACTGGATTGGGTGGTCGGGCACTATCGAATGACCACTACGATCACCAGACCTTTCGCCGTTAGATTTTTTCTGTAGGGTCATTTGGAAAGCAGAATTTACTGTACTCCTCCTGCATCACTCGAAGATTTACGGCAACGAATCACAAATTGATTTCGCCTAATCACTTCAGAAATACTCCAGAATGTTTTAGAATGTTTTCAGCAGAATATCTATCATTGCATGGAAGCTGGAAGTGCCCATTTCGAGCATATGCTAACATGAGAGTAAAGTAAGTAACTTCAACTCTAATTTTGCTATGGTTCGTTCAAATAAAAAAAATGTACAACGTTGTTTAGAGAATTCCAAAATTTTTCAAACAATATGCGATTCGCCCCCAGTTTCCTATTGAAATTCCAAGGGTTGTTCACCACTCTGCTTCGGGGTTTAAGTGACGACGCTGTAAATGGAGAAAAAACTGTCCCCCACCCAATAAAAATCGACCTGTCTGAGCGTTTTCAGGATTTGTTAGATTAGTACTCAAAACCTCCATGTCAAGTTTTCGATGACCCACCCTGTATTTTCTGTATTTTGGAGCTGAAACCATTTTCTTGGTGTTGGTACACAACTTTCACAATATTGATGACTTGAAACGAATCTGTTCAATGAGTTTCAATTACTACAAGGAAATGATTAGATAATGAACAAATATAGATAAGGACAACATTTCGTTGAGCGTCACTTCAAATATTGCCATTTTTGCTTCGTTTGCCTTCTTGACAAGAGCCTCGCCAAACGTACTGTATATGAAGAATAAAATTTCTCACCTAAGTTTCTGGATGAAAATCTCCTTTTAGTTTTGTCATATGACTTCCATATAACCACTCAACAGTTGTTGTTTTCGAAGCAATTTCATGAAAATATATCATTTTAATGTTCTCCCTCTTGGCAGTCGGTCCCTCTTCGAAACAACTTTATTTTCCCCAACATCGAACATCAGCTTATGTAAACGACACGTCGGTGACACGATTCCACAGCAACCCAAATGCACTCACCTAGTTTAACCCCCTCTGGAGTGCAAAGTAGCGTAGTAGTATCCAAGGTCTCCCAGAATGCTCAGCGGGATTTATTTTGTGGAAGAAATACGATAAGGAATGGAGAAGCAGTCTCGATCGATCCCCACGATTTTGTTGTTATTCGAAAATTACCAGAACAGAACATACAAAACCAATATAAAGGCGAATGATATATACACAAATGTATGATTTATTTTGAAAATCAAATCTGAATTAGGATTGATATTGAAAATGGTTCAAAAATATATAGTCACATATCAGCAGATTCTCAATCAATTCAAAATAATGACTGGTATGCCGAATCAAATTATCACATATCTTGAAATAAAACCTAGCATTTTCCATTTTGGTTTCATTAGTTTTGCTCTCTTCAAAAAATTTTTGATACACTTGATGTGGAACTCTGAAAGCATAGCTTCCAAAACCAATACCGAAACCGCAGAATCATTTGCTTCACATTTCAAATCGATATTCTCTAATGATACTGGGGGCCTTATATATCTTATCCTGAATAACCGAAGTAACTAACCTAATTCACCAAGGAGAAAATACCCAGCTTCAAATCACCAGACGAATTTCCTTTCTGGTCCTGAAAGTACCATATGTATAATATTGACGGAGATCATTCTGTTTGAAATCATGAATTCCAAAACAAAGTTGATTTTTGTCTCCCATTTCCAGCGTGGCTTCTTTCCTGGCAGGTCTGCCACAAATAACATCTTTCGGATCGTCAACCTTTAGATATACGACTGAAAAATAATCTAGTGAACGTATTTCATTTCAAATTCTACAAAGCATTTGCCAATATTCCAAAATATCAACTTTTTCCCAAACTCGAATATCTTGGAATACGTGGAAACCTACTGAATTGAATTTCCTTATACGTCTTCGTTTCAGATTTCTTAGACACAGTCAATAACTGTATATGCACTGAAAATAACACCTCTAATGACGCTTCTCAGGGTTCAGTACAGTGAAGATCGTCTAAGCCTGATTTATCCGACAATGGATGAATTGATTTTGTACTGCGGATTTTAATATTAACATGTTGGAATGCCAGTCTGGTAATGTTATTGAATTTCACGCCATCCTTAACTCTTTTCTCTTTAATCAAATGATTGACTCTCACACAAGAATAACAGGGACATTTGCTACCCTAATGTGAAATTTGTTTAAGCCTGTGGTTACGGTAGTGTAGAGGTTAGCACATTCGCCTTTCAAGCGAAAGACCGGGGTTCGATTCCCCGTCGGGGCCACCGTTCTAGGTAATCGCACGTTGAAAGGTAAGGCCTCGTTAATCTACTGCTTGCACAAGTTTCGACTTCTGAGGGTTGACGTTCGTCAGTTGGTTAACGGAACGAACAATTTTAGAACAATTTTAGAACAACCTGTTTCGAATTCTGTTTTTAACGTAAACCAGCTGTCGCACCCCTACGAGCCACAACCCTCAGAAGTTGGAACTAGTGCGAGCTAAAGACTAACGGAGTC
Organism: Leptinotarsa lineolata; assembly: GCA_015342045.1. Taxonomy (NCBI): domain Eukaryota; kingdom Metazoa; phylum Arthropoda; class Insecta; order Coleoptera; family Chrysomelidae; genus Leptinotarsa; species Leptinotarsa lineolata. The sequence continues at coordinate 19,899 of WOGR01000810.1, forward strand.
TTACATTTCAACGTGTGATTTCCAACACGATTGCAGAATCATCCCAGCTTCAACCAGATAAATCCTCTCGAGAAAAATATCTGGTCGAGGTTGGGATCGAACCGACGACCTTCCGATCGTGAGTCGGGTGCATTACCACCGCGCTAATTCCGCCAATTACTGGATTTGATGATTGTTCAGAGCAAACTGGTTATAAGTGAAAATATTATTGATAGTGTAGGACTATCCAACTATTCGATTGTACCTTGTATGTTGAGAGTACCAGGAAAAGGAAAAATCTCAAAATTCATTAAATATCGTAGCTTTGAGTATTTCAAAGAAAATAGTTCTTAGCAGAATTTGTTTCAAATTTCCTTATTTCGTAGTTTTGACCAGAGTGGTGTTGATGACGGGGTGTCATTTCTTGTCAACAGTTTGAATAATTCATTTCATACACATGCTCCCATAGTGAGTACCAGAGTAATCAAACCAATGGAATCATGATTGACGGACACAATAAGAGATATGATGAAAACAATACAGAAGGCTTTGCTGAAATACATTACTCATATAATAAATTTTTGCCTTATTGAAAATATTTTTCGTAGGATATGGGGCACTGCTGTTGTGAAAGTGTTACCGAAAAAACTATTCCCACTGAGTTCAAACACTTACGACCCATCAGTATACTTCCAGCTGTATCTAAAATATTAGAGAAAGCCATAGAAGTACAACTCCTGGAGCACATTTCAGAATTCATCATTAAACCATCGGTTCTGTTTGGGTATCTATAGGGTTTCAGTTGCACATAGCATTGCTGCATGTTGTAGATGGCATGGCCCACGCTTCAGATAGGGGAAAATTGTACAGCTCTAGTTCTTCTCAACTTCATCAGAGCCTTTGACACGTAATGTGGATATGAATTCCACATTACGTTGGTCTGTCAACTTCAGCTATTACCTTGCTCACCAACTAATTTAATGAAAAAATCAAAGTGTTGCGTTTGATGGAACTGTTTCATTTTGCCTCTTCAGTGCAGAGTACTGCAAGGCTCTATACTTGGGTCGATCCTGATTGCTATTTATTCCTCTAATCTTATCAAAAATTTCAATTACTGTAAAGTGCACTTCTATGCGGATGATATCCAAATTCATTACAGTTTTTTCCTGTTTATGCAAATGATTTTTGCATGATAGTTGGTGAAGACTTGATTGATTTTTATAGGGCTGCAACAGAACACTGTTTTCTTTTGAACTCCCAAAAATCAAATGTTGCATTATTTCGACCAAAGCCCAATAATAATAATAATTGGTTTTATTGATAAGTTCATACATAGGTATTCAGTACATACATAGACTCTTATCAAATGGCAGGATTGATTTTTCGTCCATGTCCACATGGAAAAAACTTTCTCTTCCATTCAACCTTACTCCTATTTACAACCTAATAGTTCTACATACCACTCACTGACCAGTTGTGTATGTAAATTCTGGAGAAAAAAATGTAGAAATTGAAATGAATTGAAATTCTTGTCACTTTGGAATCCTTCAAGATTCCTGTTGTACGAACAATGTAGATATGGTGACGGAGAAAAAGTATTAGATTGATTTCCAGCAGATTCATATAGGATTTCCAAACCAATTTCATTATTCTCTACAAAACGGTTTGTTTATTTTTTCACTGCAAGGGAGAATCCTATTTAATTTCAAATTACGAATTGCTGAAAGGAATCATGAAAACAAAGGAAAATCAGCTCAACATATATATCTGAAAACAAACATGACTCATATGAACTTCAGGTCTTGTATTGAAATATTTATGACGGAAAATATTCATTCTGTCCGGAAACCGGCTGAAAAATTTTTATTTCACAACTTGCGGATTTTCAATTAACAAACGCTTCAACTAACTTTCCATTCAAATCCCTACTCCATGATATTACTCGAAATTTCCCGAATCCAATGCTGAAAATCCGTTGGAAGTTTTATATAATTGTTCGAAATGGATTAAGGGTCCGGGCTGATTGGGGTTCATTAAGAGAAACATAAAATTATCAGAAACTTTTTGAATGTAGGAGTGATTACCAGACAAATGAGGAAAGCATGGTTTTACAGAATTGAATAATTGAATTAATGATTATAATTCAACAGATAAACTGCTATGCCATCAGTTTTTGGTTTCAAGGATGGGACAAAATATGCCTTATGGTTATAATCATTGATTTCATAGACATTAAATTACAGATTCATATCCTGAAAATTAGCACACATACATTTTTTTAAAATGCTTTATAGAATCGATCAATCAATAACCTGCTTTATTTGTCCAATATTCGAATACAATATACAAATACAAATATAAAATAACACAGTCCAATGATGAAAAAACTTTTCTACTTAAAACACATTATTCTGTTTTTCAGGGTGCTATTTCCAAATATGTCACTTATCAAGCCGTATCACCCACCATTTTTTTACATTTGCTCATCAATATATTGAATTTTTGATTTATTACAGAATTTAACAGCTTTTATATACTACGAATAAAATTGTAAAACAATTTGTGCTGGATGTAGAAGAGTTGGCAGCACTGCTGAAACACGTTTACTGTTTAGAAAAAGGGAAATTATATTGTTCTGTTCACAGCTTATGTTCTGTTTACTGTCATGGTTGGATGATATGTGGTGACTTGAAATAAAAATACATGCTTCTTGGTCAGCAAGGCGGTTTTACCAAATTTCCATGTTTTTTGTGTGAATGGGACAGTAGAGCAAGGGATCAACATTGATGCAGAAAGAACTGGCCTGTGAGGGAGTC